>JAJTTS010000004.1:590848-642954 GCA_036971165.1 Arthrobotrys iridis
TTTTCGTTTGTTTTAAAAATTTAAAGGCGATGTAAATTTATGTAATGTCGCACGTCGGCGATTGATAAAAAAGAATATGCAGGCGTCGCGACCCTTTTTGTTTAGACGAACACCGGATGGTTAAAATTTTTTATATCGTGGCCGCCGCCGCCCCGCCGCCATTCCATGCACTCTGCATATCGCGCCGCTGCTGCTGTTGCTGCTGCTGTGCGACATTAATTACAATCATTTTGATTGATTCGTCCGTACGTACTTGTATCGGCCGTATCACCCTATCAGGTTTATGATATTACATTAACATTACGGTCACGGGTTCCATGTTCATAATTCTAACGGCTGTCGCTCTATTTTTCCCTCTCTGTATTCTTTTCAGCATCAGTGATTTTAATTCCTCCCCTGAACCAGGAAACCCTAATTGCGCTGCCCGGGCCGTCCTAAGTCCGCCCGCTTTAAATTTCTAGTTCCAACCAAGACAAGTTATTCCTCTCCGCTTATATAAGTACTTACTCAGGTACATATATATGTATACAAATTTCCTTTATTGAATATACACGCAAGGGCAAGGACAGCGGTATAAGAAAGTGGGGGTGTTGGATAACGTTACCTAGAGACCTCATGCGAGCCGACCCATGGGGTTTAATATATCATATCGCATTATCTTATACTATACCTATATTACAAGCGACTCAAATACCAGATGGAGGTTCTACATACGAAAGACAGAGAGTGGAAAGGACAATTGATCAGGATGTTCAAAAAACGTGGGTGTGCACATGTGTTGATATGACATTTGAGATTGATTGCTATAGTTGTATAGTATATAGGTTTATGTGGAGCAAGGAGTAGTCCGGTCAAGTCGTATTGCATGATCAAGGAAGCGAGCCTTACAAAGGGGATCAAGTATTCAAGCAATGTATGTATATGCACGCCATATGCGATGCCATGCTGTATTGACAACAAGGGGCCGATGAGACTCCATTTTTTTTGCCGTCCCCACGCTCCCGCGCGTGTTCTAGCTTGGTTTTTGAAATTCTTTTAATTTATTTTTTTGCTGGAAAATATTTCCGTTGGATGGCTAAGTCCAGACAAGGAATTCGAGGTTCTCCACCCTGTGGAAATATTCTCGCTGTGAAAAAGTCATTCTGATCGGAAGAATTGTCTCAAGACGCGGCTGGTAGTGGATCGAATGATTGATGAGACTGGCCTGGAACCGGTCTCGGACCTAAAAATTCATATTAATCACAATTGATTGTAACTGCGACTGTCTTTTTTTGTATCAACTCATATATTTGTATTGTTGAGGGATAGAAAAAAATAGAGATGTAACACGCCGCAGAGTTTCTCCGAAGAATTGTTTCACGATTCATGCGGAGACATTGCATTATCGGGCAGCGGATGTGGGGTATACGGGTTCTTTCTGATTCGTCAGTCATGCCCCGGTTTCTTCTCTCTCTTCTTTTCTCTTTTTTGTTTTGGCAAATGTGGTGCATGATATCCCGCAATTCTCAAAGCGCGATGTCAATGTTACATTTCAATTGGCTGACGTGCTTTTTGGGTGAATTGAAATCGGGGGGTGATTGTAAATTATGCATAACAGCCTCAATGCGCTGGTGCAATGCATTAATGAGGCTCAATACTTGTATACGTGTATCGCAACGAATGGAATTGGTAATATTGGATATATATCGGTATCCGAAGTTTCTCCTTATGGATATCGTATAGTTTATACTATCATGCACCCGCTTGGAGGATGTTTCGATAGATATCATAGCCTCGCAATCGTTCAACTTTGGCTACATCTTATATGCATGCTTGTAATGGATAAAACTCCAGATGGTTCTACACGATCTAAATCTATAGACTCTCCATCTATCAACTTCGATAGTACCCACGATCAACTGTATGTCAATAATATAATATGTATATCTACAAATCCTGCTTCAGGGCGGCGTCCTGTTCCCCTCTAAATTCCTCCTCCCTCGCGAACACCCTCGCTAGCATTTCTAGCGTCGTATTCCCCCCCGAAAACACCACCCCGACATTCCACCCTTCCTCCCCGCCCTCTTTCTCCACCAGCGCCCTGAAACCTTCATCGAAAAGCGCAACCGCCAGCCCCACAACCGCGCTGGGCTCAACCACAACTTTCAGTCTCTCCATCACCAGCCTCGTAGTTTGTAATATCTCCCACTCGGTGACGCTGAATACCCCTTCCACCTTCTTCTCTATAATTCCGTAGGTAATCACGCCGGTTGGCGTCCTGAGCCCATCCGCGATTGTTAGAGTTCTCACCTCCTCGACCCTCTTCCCCCGTTTCAACCCCCTTTCACAATCATTCCCTCCGTCCTTCCTAGGTTCCGCCCCAAAAACTCTGATTCCAGTCCCCTCACATGCCGTCGCGATCCCAGATAACAACCCGCCCCCTCCGCACGGCGCAATAATCGCATCCAGCTTTTTCCCGCTTTCAGCTGCCTGCTCGATTAGCTCTAACGCTGCGGTTCCCTGCCCGAGGAGTATCCACGGATGATCGTACGGTGGTATCAACGTCGCTCCGGTCTTTAACTGCTCTTCAAGCACTTTTGCTTCCCGTTCCGGAGCTGTGGAGCCGGAAAAGACAACCTGGGCGCCGTACCCCTTCGTCGCCGCTATCTTTGACGGTGTAGAGATCGTGGGCATGATCACCGTGCACGGGATAGGAGGGTCGTGAGATGATGAGGCGATCGCCAGCGCTTGGGCATGGTTTCCTGAGGAGTGGGTGATCACGCCCTTGGAGGCTTGCAGCGGGGTGAGGTGGGAGAGCGCATGCGTCGCTCCTCTATATATCTCTATCAGCATATCTTCCTATACATAAATAATATACACAGGAATAAATTGAAGAGAGGCCATACCGAATCTTAAAGGCTCCACCTCGCTGTAAATTTTCACACTTGAAGATAAACCTAATCTTCGGTTTCGCAGCGGCTGAAGAATCCACGCCCCTCGCATTTTGGATGCCCTCGGTGACACTGCTCCGCGGGGTACTCGCGAAGCTGTCCAGAGTTTTCGAAGTCAGAACGGGGGTCCGGTGGATCTGTGGTTTTATGCGCTCATGCGCGGCTAGGACGGAATCCCTAGTTAGCGGGAGGGATGTTGCGGGAGCTTCCAACGTCATTCTTTTTTTCTCCTTCTGCAAATATATATATATATCTGAAGTATATACAATTATATTATATGCGACGAATTCGAAATTTTCGTGCTGTCTAGAGATGATGATGGTCAACTGGCCTACGATAATATGCTGTACCGACTCTTATGAATTCATATAAACGGCGTTGTTGCATTTGGGTGAAGGATTTCTGTAGTTAACTTTTTCGCTTTGCTCCTCGGCTAGCAGAAAAGCGGGTCGGAATTTAAGTTACCTTTCAGGCAGCCACGCCAGCTACACCATTTACGGCGCGATGAGGCCATCGACAAGGGGGCCCGTGGCATATCGCTGCAATACCACAAATGCAACAATGTCGTTATCCCCATATAACCCGGTTTACGGGGAAACTATATATATCGAAGGTCGACGACGTCTGTTCTTTTCAGACGTTTTCGAAATTTATCGGACCGGGATCAAATGGATGGTTTATGGATTGGGTGTATCGTTTATGATTTCTGTTATGTATGGTATGTAATGTACAGGACCCTTCTTCTTCTTCCACCACCAGCTGGTAACTACGTATACCTAGCTAACCTCCAATAAAAAATCTTTCCATATAGAAACTTTCAAAGAATCCGCGATTAAAGCGAAGAGGTGAAGCAAAGACACCTACAGACGCTTTAGCACATGGTACACCTGTCCGCGCAGCAGTTCTTGCAGTTGTTGTATCTCGTGCTGTAGCAAGAAGCTTCGCAGCTGGGGCTTCCGGCGTTCTGGCACATCTTCGCGCAGGCGCTGCTGGAGTAGCTCTTGCAGGAGTTCACGCAGGCCGTCACGGCGTTGTAGTTGCTGCAGGCGCGCTCTGGTAATATCATTATGGTCAGCATGGTCGCTACGGTATATATATATTATATACTCTTGTTGGATCATGAAGAGTATGTAGATGGAATTATAACGCACTGAAGAGGGTCTCTTCGATTGGGCTGGCAAGAGCCAAACCGGCAAGAGTGAGGATGGTGAAGAACTTCATTTTGGAATGATTTGATAGTAAGGAGACGATATAGATCTCGTGGAGGTTCTTTGTATGGAAGGTATGATATGAAGTTGAGGATATCTGACGAATAGGCTGCTTTCCTGAATACACCATTCACCTCCTCGATACCATCATCGTCCTTTTATACTTCTCCGGACTCCCACAATGGATCCCCCTCTCATACCTTTGTTCGGCTCTACACTGTTAATCTTATCAGATACTATACTAACTGACTTTCTACCATGCCCCAAATGCACGAAAAGCCAGAGGGGAAAGCCATGACCGCCGTCAAACCGTCACCCCGAACCATGGGTCCAAAAAATCCACGCTTTTTTAACAATTCACACGGCGAGACGGCCCGACTGTTTTCCTATTCGAACTGATATCACACTCACACGACCAAAAACAAGTCATTCCAAATATAAAACATAAAAACTGGTAGCATCACTCTTCTTGGCAGTCCTTTTCTTTTTGGTGGGAAATCATGGCATGCTTCTTTCGAATTCCCGAAGAGAAAAAAACTGCCTCGCGCGCCACTGGAGACCGCTAATTGGAGTATTCGTCGGTATAGAGCAAAAAATAATTCGAACCGGGCTTAATGGATAATCAAGTGGGTCCTACATATGCACATCATAACGCCTCACAAAGCAAACAGCATCGTACGAAGACGGTGCGGGGGAAATGGGAGGGAAAAGCGACATTTCGAAGATCACAAACTCGATGTCCCCGGTTTAACCTTCCCTTGGCCTCGCTTGCTGGCAGCTACAAGGACTTCTCCGGCTTTCATTTTTGATAAAATATATTTGCATATGTATATGCAATAAGCTAAGATATGCTAGGGTTCTTTCTCCAAACACGTTTAACGGACGTTGTGGAGTTTTCACTGTTTAGTCATATTCCCCATCTCCAGCTGAGGGAAAACGGACTGGGGAAAGCGAGAATTCCTGTCAAGGGTGGTAGCTAGTTCCGACTGGCAATCCTCCAATATCATGCCATTATAATGAAGTAGGGGGGTTACTACCTAAGGAGCTAACTGGGGGGGGAAGACAGCATTTGACCAGCTTAATTCGCCGAGGAAGGTGGATATATACCATCGGATGGGAAGAATTAGCTTTGAGATCCTGGAATCCTTGGGAAAGGATGTTTTACGTAAGAAACCTCCCCAGCGGTCTGGTCGGTAAGTTACGCCTCGTCTTTTAGAAGATAAATGTTGATACCCTAGTTATCGACTTTTGCTGTGGATGGTATAATCGTATTCTTGGGTTTGCCACTATATCAACTAACTAACCAATTTATCGCATTCACTCACTCTCCCTTTTTTTCCCTATTGGTGGTGCTAGCTTTGACTCGCGGATAAATACGTTGAGCCTGATAGATACTTGCAGGTGTGTTCTGTTTCAGCAGGCGAGGAGTACCATCGAAAAGAAAAAAAGGTGGCAGTATCATGGCAAGATCGATATCTTTTGGCGAACAAGAATAGGTAATTAAGTAATTATAACAGGTGTCCTAGGCCAATTCCTCTCCTGGATGGCGGATTGGAAAATCTTTCTGCAAGAACATATACAGAAATTAATGAAAAATGAATGAACTAGATATAATTCTTTTGAGCTCTCTAAAAAAAACCATTACACCCAACTCGACGGATGATTATAATACAGTTTCCCAGGAATCCCTCAATTAAAACAAGACAGCTGGAACGAAAACGGGGAGAGAAGTCCTCCAGTAATACAGTATACAATTAGTGTATCGCATAAACAAAAGCCATGATCATATGAACCGTCATCGTGTCAACAAGTGCTTTTTTGGGGAAGCGCAGTGCAATAGAGGTTACGATGCATATCGGCGGGTAAAGACTTTGCATGGAATTTTGATAGAGGAAAAAAAAAAAAGAATCTAGAGGCGCGACATCGGCTCTATCCATTCCATCCATCATAATAGCCACTCCTCCCCTGATTCATTACATGCGGCGAGCTCCGATCCAATGAAACCTGGGCCAGCGGTGGCTTTCGCATCTGCAGTTGATTCTTCCATTCCTGTCTAATCGCTCCCCCAATCTCAGACTGGCTACCATCATTCGACCACACAGCTGTGTCCGTACTCCCGCTGAGCACCGTAGTTCCTGTCAACTGCGATATCAATGAAGATGGCGTGGGCATGGCAGACTGCAGATTCGGATACCAGCTGGTTGGTACGGAAGCACCACCGGGCGCCTAGCTAGGTGGGTTTCCGAATCCGCTGAGTTGGTGCTGCTGAGGTGGAGGAATCTGTCGCGGATCGCCTGACGGCATCATGCCGAGGCCTGGAGGAGGGTTGATGCTACCTGGAGGAGGACCAGGAGGGCCGCCATGGAAACCAGGTGGTGGGATCATGCCTGCTGGCAGACTACCTGGTGGAGGGATTGGAAGTGGCATGCCGTTCGGACCTAAAGGTGGCATGCCGCCAGGGAGGTTCGTCGGTAGAGCGAAATTTGGAGGAAACGGTGGAGCGCCAGGCATGCCAGGGAGTGGAAGAGGCGGTGCACCTGGCTGGCCAGGTAGAGGTAGTGGAAGAGGCATTCCTCGTCCTCCAGCTATTTCAACCGTTAGCAGAGCTCTTCCTCATCAACTGCTTCATGAGAACAAGGACTTACGGGGCGGTAAACCACCAGGGAACCCTCCAGGCGGAGGTGGCATCCCCGCGGTTCCTACATATCATCAGCGGTCTCTTCTTTGATATCAGACGATCTCAAGCCAAGCAACTTACCTGGAAACCCAAACGGGGGTGGCGGCATCCCGGCTGGCAATCCACCTGGCGGTGGCGGGCCACTTGGGAAGCCGGCCATACTAGGAAATGGCAGTGCATGGCCTTCAGCGGCATACGAATTCGTAATTGTATCAATCACCGACTGGGCTCGTTCCTGTCCGATCTCTGCACCGCATAATAACCTCCATTAGCCTTCTTATTTCTCGAGCCATCCAGTCCATTCCATTCCGTATTCCACGTTCTTAGATTGGAAAGGAGGTGGGGTATATCGTACGCTGGTAGTATTCGACGACATTTCGAATGTGGTTTCGGCCGCTATTGTGTGCCTTTCGGACGCTGATGGAGTCGTGTGTCAGGTACACGTCGCAATAGTCACCTATAACAAACGTGCGACGGAAATAAAAAGCAGATTCACTTGTGCATTAGAAATTTGTGCTTGCTGAAGGAGTGGGCTAATCTAGCGGTTTTTGATGCGACGCGCTTTGGGTATCGTTTTTGGGAACCTACAGAAGAGTAACGGGGAGGTCAGTACCAGTGTAGTACGCAGGGGTTATAGAGAGGGAGGGACTTATATTTCGGCATTGTGAGAGATGGCGATGGTGTCGCTGGTTGCCGAAGAGAGAGAGAGAGAGCCAGCGGATGGTGTGGCGGGCGAGAGGCTGTTCTGGTGAAGCTGGTTGGTGGGACTTGCTTGGAGAGGCGATGGTGTGGTTTGGAGGAAGTTCGCGATGCTGAACATTTCCATCCTCAGCCACACCTAAAAGAGCGGCTCCCGCCACTCCCGCCACAATAACCGCAACTCCGAATTTCCAACAGGTTCTTAAGATCTAATTCAACGACATACTACTCTATGTATTCTGTCTTCAAGTATTTGTAGGTTCGGAAATAGATAGCGGTTAATTTTTCTCGCTCATAACCCATAATGCTACTCAACTAAATATTTAAACAGACAAGATAGTGTTTGCGCATGATATATATATTCACACTCGAGCCCTCTTCCAGCTGACCAGCTCTCTCGATCAATCCTAGAGACCTTTGGCCTACTTTACAGCTGTCCGACCCGTATCCAAAGCGCATTCTTCGAAACTCAAGTACCTGAATCCCCTATTTTTATCATCTATACCTAGCTGAGCTTCTCGCTTCTTTGCTTGGACAATCTCTTCCTTTGTCATGACAATTCTAATGTGATTTTGGAACGTTTCATATCTTGCCCTGTGATTCTTTCGTTCCCAGATATCCCACCTCATCTCCAAAACCTTGATTTTCTGATACCATTCATTGGTGGCGTTGATTCCTTCCCGAGCTTTGCGCATATCCCCCTTCCACATGTTTCCCATATATATCCCTCTCCGGGTGTCATTGTACCAATGAATGGTAATATCCTTCATCGCCTCTGTCTCTAGTCTCATAGACTGAGAGCCTCGTCCTAGAAGTGGCTTGAGCTTCTCCCAATATGCCCGAAAGGTTCGAATCGCTTCCCGAGTATCTCGTAGAAGTCTTTCAATTTCAACTTCGAGATGATTTATAAGGCCAAGGCTTGCTTGGATAGTAAGATGCATATTCTGTTTGATCCGATTGATTTGATCGTCTGATAAAGAGCCCTTTGGAGGGTAGTTGGGACTATTATACCCTTCCGGGATGGACATGCGGTCTTCATAGGTCTTGATTACACGCCCATACGTCGCCTCGAACGAATCCTCACGGGCGGGGTTTAACTGGGTTAGGTGACCCTTGAGGAGTTCCAAGTTCCAGCATATATCTGAGATCTTGTAGTCTTGTTCTGCGATGTCGAAGATTCTCAAGGCTGCGGCCGCGACTTTGTGGAGTTTAATGATTTGAATGTGGAGATCTTCTTCGTTGTATGAGAAGTCAAAGTCGGTGCCGGTTTCGATGTCGTCAGCGAAGGTAATGGCGTCAATGTTCGTTGAAGACATTTTATATAGATTATACTACTGCTCGAGTAGAGTTACTATCTTTATTATGAAGTATACTAAGCAGAATTGCTATAATGTATCCCTATACCAAACTACTGATAACCAAAAGACTCGCAGCCAGTTAATTGGGGTGAATAATGAATGGTGAAACGAATTTCGACTAGAGGGAAAGAATGGGTATTTATACCATGCCAGCTGACCGATGCTGCAGCATAGCTCCTTCGATTTTTCAGATCGATCGCCGACTTATATTGAAGGTCTCGATATTTAATTCAAGGATCATCAAAGCTTGAAAATACAAGATTCGCGGAAACCATCCGAATTCCGGTCATGAAAATCTCAGATATTCTGGTAATAGGACCAACTGGGTCAGGATCTTCTTGAGACCATAACTTCTAGTCTTTTCCAAGCATTTTGGGACTCTCTTGTAACTTATCAGTTTTTTAGACGTTTTCGAATCCCGAAAGCAATAATGTGATTTGCGCACAAGGTGTGGCGCCGGAATCCGTTATCTTGATAATATATCGATCGACACGGGTTTTAGCCAAGGTCACGTGCGAGACCATGTTATCCTCCCGCCACGTTCTCCCTTAGAAGGTGTATCGTGATAGAATGAAACTTATCCTACAGGGTACAAAGCATGAATGATTTTAATCCGGTAATTGTTCCCAATTTGTTGAAGAATCCTTCACTGGGCTGGAGCGGATCATATGCTATTACTATGGTACATATTTCTTCTTAACTCTTACAGGTCTTCTTTTTATCGAAGTATCAGTCCCGCTTCTTCGCAGCGCTTCTATTCAAACTTAGGGGCGGTAGGCCTCGAGCTTCGTCTTTCTTTCGCTCCTCTGCCTCCTCTATCCTCCGCCTATCTTCAGGACTTATATAAGTCCCCGCTTGTTTCGCTTTTATCCTTTCCTGCGCGACTCCGGCGTTCTGATATGCCTCTGTGAACCCGATCGCGAAAGCTAAGCTCTGTGCTTCCATGAACTTCAACATTGCCTCATCCATCCTGCCAAGCTGTTCCTCGACTTCTCCGATATTATGAAGAGCTACGACGCAACCAGTGTCGCATTCCTCCGTCCGTGCTGGGGGTTTGATCTCAGAGGCGACATCCAGGGCCTTTTCCATCCACTTCTTCGCTGACTCTAATTGAGTTTCTCGGTCCATCGGCTCACTGGGGGGCAGGCGGCGTTGCATGTTACAAGCGCCGACGTTGTTTACTAGAGTACGTTAGACGATGTACGTAGGAGTGGTCTGATTCGGGTACTCACGTAGGATGACACTGTGGCATGACGGTGGATGGAATAGGTTAGCGGCTTGCAGATACAACGTCGTCGCATAGTCGAATCTATTCGTCCGCTCGTAGAATGCCGCCATATCTAAAAAGCCCCGGTTAGATAGGAAATATAACCTCACTCTTCAAAGCCGGGTGGATGGAGCTCACTCTCAAAGATGGCAGCGATCTCAATAATCGTCCATGGTCTTTCTTCCCCTTCCGGGAGTCGACTCTGTACATTCATAACTCGGATTGTCTCTTTAATACTCCACTCGTACGTCTTCTCTGCATTCGCGTCGTCTTTGTCCAGCATTTGCAAATCCCCAATCTTGACCGAAATCCCAATGACCCTCTTCATGATTCTCAACCAACCAGCCGTTCCCAATTCCTCTTTTCTCTCCTCCATCAAAGCCAACATCTCAAGTCTCAACCTCTCAAGCCACTCCACACCCTTATCGTACGCTTGATACTTCTCGGCCACACCACCATACATAATCTTCAAGCCAGTGACTTCATCGCTCAGCGGATCCATCTGCAACATCTCAGCTGCTGTGATCGCCCTCTGGTAGTTTTTCATGCACTCTTTGACGTCCCCTCCCATTTCGTAAATCATCGCCCGCCGGATGAATTTCGCGACGTCTTCCGGATAATTGTGTGTTGGTTTGAGAAGGAATTCGTATACCCATCTCAGATTTACATATGCCAGGCCTAGGCATATTATACTTATGAATATGAAGCCAATGAACCCTCTAGGGTTATCATGGTACGCTTCGCGGTATGTCTCGAGCTTTAGAAGGTCATACTTCCGTGGTGCTCCCGTTGCATAACGATCGATTGAGACGTAAGGATTGACGCCCTTTTTGAATGACCGAAGGAATTGAAGCGGTGTAGATGTGTGCAATTTTCGAGACCTAACGGTTTGTATTGTAGATTGTTGAAGGGTCGTCCGTTGGGATCTTGAATATATGCTCACTGGCCTTTCGCAGATGCACTGTGTCGCTCGATTTCTCAAGGCATGGTTCCGAGCGACCAGCGCTATGGACCGTGTCAGGCTCATTGTGTCTTTGTCGTAGGTCCCGTATATAGCACTTCGCCGGCGAAAACTATTCAATTGTCGATATTCTCCAGTTCGGAGCGATGCTGAAATTATCGTCGGCGCATGTCGTCCGGGTTGGGTGAGCGAGTGGGATGTCAGGACGAAGCTTGAGACACCAGCCAAATTAATCTTTTAAGCGGGGCGATCCCCGGACATCATACTCCCCGATACCCGGAGCCATACCCGGAGCCATCTCGGGAACCTCCCCGACACACCGTCATCGCAAAAACGCGGCACCCTAATCAGTCGTAAGGCTGAGTCGCAGTCGGTCATGCATCATCCGAACTTCAGCTCTTCGACATTACATCGCGCTAGGAGACACAGCTTGGACATACAACTTGGCTAGTCTGTTGGTGGCTTTTCCCTTTCCGCATAATGTGTGGAAGATATGCAATGGCCTTAGTATGTTCTTTACATCTACCCCTCTCTATGCTTACCACGGTACGGTTGACTCTGATCGCTAATCCTAAACCCAGGGCCGTCGCGAAATTCGCAATGCCCTCCACGACGCCGGGCTTGAAATCGACGAGGACGAATTAGACGTTGACAGGGTCAGGCAATCCTACAATGTTGCGCCGGGGTACTACGAACCTATATACCGTGCCGTTGGTGAAGGCGGACCAGCGGATAATGCCGACGTCCCACCTGCAGAAGGTGGTGAACCCGACGGTCAGGGTGGGAGCGAAGACGAAATTATGGATGAATCACATGACGGCGGGGATGATTCTACGGGCGCAAATCCGACGGATTCTACCAGAACCAACGAATCGCAGCCTACGCCTGGCAATGGGAAAGTTAAATACGTCCTGTCACCTATGAAGTGGGGATTGATCCCATTTTGGACTAAGCGCAACCCGGACTACCCTTCGATGTTAAAGACGATCAACTGTCGCGACGACTCTTTGTACGATAATAAAGGGATGTGGACTCCCATGAAGAATAAAAAACGGTGCATAGTCATCGCACAGGGTTTCTTTGAATGGTTGAAGAAGGGCAAGGACCGGGTTCCCCATTTTACGAAAAGATCAGACGGACAGTTATTATACATAGCCGGACTATGGGACTCTGTGCGATACGAAGGTAATGCTCCTACAGCACCATTATTTACGGGTCTAGTATCTAATGTCCACAATTTATCCAGACTCAACGGAAGACCTGTATACCTATACAATAATCACAACATCCTCGTCAAAACAATTGAACTTTCTCCACGACCGCATGCCTGTAATCTTTGAACCAAACTCTCCGCAAATAAAGGAATGGCTCGACCCTTCCCGTCGCTGGGACGCCGGCCTCCAAAAACTCCTGCAGCCCTTCGAGAAGCAGGGGTTAGAATGTTACCCTGTTAGAAAGGAGGTGGGCAAAGTAGGCAACAACTCGCCTAGCTTTATCGTCCCATTGGATAGTGAAGACAATAAATCGAATATCAAAAACTTCTTCTCGAAAGGTGGGAAGCCCTTACAACCTTTCAAGGAGCCAGAGAAGCCGTGGACAAATCCGAAGAAATTATCCCAACTTGATGACCAAAATTTTGATATCAAAGATATCAAGGAGGAGGATATCAAGGAGGAAGACATCAAGGAGGAAGATCTTAATGACGAAGATCTTAATGACGAAGATCTCAAGGAAGAGGATCTCAAGGAAGAGGATCTCAAGGAAGAAGATATCAAAGAGGAGGATATGAGGGAAGCCGACTTCGTAGAAGAAGCACACTCAGATACACCAATGGACGACGACTTAACACTCTCACTAAACCCAGATGAAGCCGACTCTACTCCTCTCCCACTTCTCCCATCACCCTCCAAGAGCCCAACGAAATCCAACCCAACAACACCACTCCATCCAGCCCCGAAACGCAAGCTCTCAGAGATCACCTCAGATGACACTGAGCCACCAGTGTCGTCGCCCATAAAAACCCCTTCCCCGGTGAAGAAGGAGCAGCAGCGATATTACAGCAGTACTGGCACAAAAAATAACCCCAAGAAAGGAGTTAGCGGTACGCCCAAGAAGGCGAAAAGAGGTATAGACAAGGGGAAGGGGAACCAAAGCATTACGAACTTCTTTTCAAAGGTTTAAGTTATAGCTATGCTTGTAGTAAGGGTGGGAGGCTTAGGCGTTCATATGGAGTTTCGTCTATTGAGCTGTCAATATATATCAGAAAAGTCAGTCACTCCGTCATAGTGATATCCCTGTATGTAGCTTTCATTTTATCAGCGGTCTGGATGCTTTCCTTCTTTATTTATGTATATTATCTCTTCTACGCTGTGGTTGGAGTGTTTTATGTCAAGCGAAGTTTTCATTGCTAACTTGGCGCAATTTCAAATTTGAGGTCTGGATGCCTAGAAGAGTTACAGTTAGCTTTAACTCCGTATCACATCTTATTGATCGAAAATAGAATATAATCCCCTGAGGGAAAGTGTTCGAGAACATAAATTATATACCCGCATCTTACAAACATAACGTCGCGACCGTAAGTTTCGAGAACACATGCGCCTTCGCCCTCTTCAAATTCGTCGAGATAAATCACGATGCTCCTTAGGCCATGAGAAGAGTTAGGCCATGAGAAGGGATAAATGACGCTTTGGAAGCCTAATATAATTATATAAACCCCTTCTGCGGCGCAAGCTTAAGTTGTGGCACGCAAACGAAATTTATATAGGATATTTGAGTACATACTGTGTCTGTCCCGATAAATTGTACAAAAAACTCGGAAGCCTTGCATCTAATGGGCGTGAATACTTTGGCTTTCTGAATTAGATGACTCAAGCTCGAGCTTACCGCGATTGAACTTCAAACTACTCTGGTATTTGGAGTGGAGCACCGAGTTCTTTTAGTAAGTCCATCCATAGCTATTACTTGATTTTGTAAAGTAACGGGTTACAGCAATGGAACGGCCTGTCCATCTCCTCTCATATCTGACCCCGCAGAATAGACACGTCTGTCTCCATCATAATGTAGTCTGATAACCTGACCCCTCCCAAATACTTCCCTTTGAAACCCCTTCATCAGTTTAATTTTAGTATGTCCCATACTCCTCAACTCCTCAACTGTAGATTCCGCTATCCCTTCTTCCACGAGTACTGAGTTATCCAGCGCCATTCCGCCGATCTGTATATAATTTCAGCTATTTAGTTTTGCATGGTATCAAGATTCAAAGATCTATAGAGAACGTACGCAAATCCTCGGTGCATCCAATGCAACTTGTGGGTTGAACCCGAACCCGAGCATATTTAGCAACACTTGCACATGCCCTTGCGGTTGCATAAATCCACCCATGACGCCGTAAACGGTATGCAACTCTCCATCTTTCGTGACCAAAGCCGGGATGATTGTATGATAAGGACGTTTACTCGGCGCGACTACGTTGGGATGGCCTTCTTCGAGGTTGAAGTTTGCACCGCGATTCTGTAGTGTGAATCCACATCCTTTGGGAACGACTGCGGAGCCGAAACCAGCATAGTTTGAGCTAGGGAATATCAGTGTTGCTGATTTATGGCTTCGACATACTCTCGAGACTTACATGATAAAGCTACAGCCGTTTCCATCCTTGTCGGTTACCGAAAAATAAACCGTGTCTGAGCTGCTTAAGGCTGGGCTCCCGTGATCTAAATCCGCAGCTGCCCGCTTCGAGTTAAACAACTTTGCTCTTTCCGCCAAATATCCCTAAACAAAGGTCAGCCTGCATGAATGGGGCTATATAATTCAGAAAGCAATCTTTACCTTGTCGAGTAGTTGCGAAGTCCTGACTTTGAGCATATGCGGATCCGTAACGTACCAAGCTGCATCTGCAAAGGCGATTCTCAAAACTTCAATAATGCAGTGTAGATGTTCGGTCGAGTTATGTTGTAGTTCTTCAATTGGGGGAATTGTTTTTGACTTCTCCAATTGTTCCAGAATGCCCAGCGCCATTAGGGCAACTATTCCTTGGCTAGATTTTAGAGGCATTATTAGCATTCTGCCTGATCTATCCTTATTATATCGCCTGGATCTCCTACCCATTAGGCGGACACTCCCAAACTTCGACCCCGAACCTCTCCACAAACATAGAGACTGGCTCTACGAACTCACTCCCAACCTCCGCGTGTCTCTTCAGATCATCCAGTTCTAGAACCCCTCCTCTTCCCTTTACAGCTTTCACAATCTCTTCTGCAATTCTTCCTTCGTAAAAGCCTTTCTTCCCGTCCCTCCCTACTGTCCTAAAAGTCTCTGCCAAGTTTCTCATGACCATGATCTCTCCAGGCGCAGGCGCATGTACTTGATCGTTATATTGATTCGGTGGAACCAACATTTCCGCTCCATTCGGGGAAGCGGCTAATAATTCCTTTTCACCATTCTTCCACATCGCAGCCGTAACTTGCGTCACCGGGTATCCGTTCTCTGCGAGATCGATAGCGGGCGCCAGCACCTCTGCCAGCGATACTTTCCCGCTTCCAACCTTTTCAACCGTATCGACCCAGGCTGCCGCGGCTCCCGGTACGGTTACGGCGTGTATTGATGGCTTGGGAAGCGAACCAGAGCTTACGCCTTCGGCTTGTACCACTAGATCTCTGGTCAATGCCGCTGGAGAACGACCTGAGCCGTTGAGAGCGGTTATCTTTTTGGTGGAGTTGTTCCAGAATAGCATGAAGGCGTCACCACCGATACCAGTTGAAGTTGGTTCGGTGACGTTTAGCGCCGCTGCGACTGCCACCGCTGCATCCTATATTTTAAACATCACACGTATGTTAGCAGTCACATTTATAAACTTCTCTTTAAATCATATTGCAGAAGGAAAATGCATATAGAAAATAAAACGATAGATATATGGAACATTAAGAAAAACCCAATCAGATTTGACTCACAGCGGCGTTGCCGCCCTTCTCAAGGATCTTGATGCCAGCTTGAGACGCCAACGGATTGGTGCAGGATACGATCCCCTTCGTTGAGTGAACAACGCTCCTCCGTGACGGAAACTTGAACAATTCGCCTGCTGTAGCAGCAGGGTATACCCCATTCTTATCGATTCCGTTTCCCGACATTGCACACGCAGTTCGACCGAAGCAACGTTGTTGTTGTTGGAATAAAAGTGTTGTCGACGTCGTTTGAAGCTTAAAGACTTCGATTTTGAATAATAATGGGATCCGATGAGATCGCTGGCGAATTTGCGAGAGCATAGATGCATACGATTTATAATTGTACTATGTAACTTATCGATTCGGAGTCGTTTGGATCTCCGAGAGCCTACAAGGCCTATATTACAATATTGGTCACCATGCATGCAAGGCTGCCTCGGCTATTCCCGACATCGGCTATTCGTTGCCTACAAGCGCTTGAGTTATGTCTCTGAAAAAGTTGAAGATTTGTAAGATGGAACATCCTCGATCCATTAATCCGGCAAGATGAGGCCAAATTGAAAGTTCCATGGGCAGAATTTACGTAAATGCACGGCTGAATATTTGTAACTTTATGAAATCTCTTAAGATTCGTAGGGCAATTTTGTCAGAGATTCAAGCTCTACAGTGGGGTTCTTAGCTACTTGTTGCGGGTAAGAAGCCTTCGTCGCTAACAGACGTATAAACGTATTATAATTTGCGCTTAGGCATGTATCACTTATAATTGGATTTTTCGTCAAATAATTTCGACTTGTGCAAGGAATTAACTGGGATCCCAATGGAGGAGAAAATAACGCAGATAATTGGCATAATGATATAGTCTTAGTATTTCATTGGATCATATACCCTGATTCTATGGGTAATAACCCCCTCATATTATTAAACATTATGAATATTTCAAATAAATCTAGGTATAGTTAATGTCAAAATGAGGGTTTAGTGATTTAAGGGTGCTGGCAGGTAGCAAGTTGAACCAAGGAGGTCTTGTTCAGGAACTGCCTTGATCAGCTGATGCTAACAAAAATAAAAATCTGAGACTACAATGATTAGAAACTTCTCCGACGGCTGAAGAGAAACTACCGTCATCATGGCTCCATGTTGACATGGCTCGGTGGCTATCATCGCCGAATAGTTCTCCACTGTGTTGCCGCTGTTGCATTCTTGTCGGCCCTCGGCAGATATCCGAGGAAATTACCCCAGATGTTTCGCGCAACCCCCGCGCAGAAATCTCGAAAGCCTCCCAAAAGCCTCAAGAAATCCGCATTTATCTCACCTGTTGTCCCAAACCCACCCCCAAAAATTTTTTTCAAAATAAAGCCGAAAATCAAGGAAAATCGACATTAGATGATTAAAATCTGATATCACATTCCTTTCCACGGCCGCAAACAGGATCTGGCAGTTCACTTTTTCCTTTTTCTCTATCTCAAAAAAAAAAAAAAAACTTCTTTCCTAATTGCAGCTGCTTTTCTTCAAGTCTCATGCATTGAAGGCTACTATCCCCTGCTTCCCAACTTCGGTGAGGCTTTTTACTCCCCCACAATTCAGGGTTCACAAAAAAAGGAGCCTTCAAATGTCGCATGGAGATGTCGAATACAGAATCCCACAAAAATGAGCATGATTCGCGAACTAGCACCGGCGAAATGGAAATAGACTATTGGCGAAGCTCCTTGCTTTGTGTTTCCTTCCTTCCTTCGCATTTCTAATATGTCGTCGACGCAGGGTTTGCATCAAAAGACACTTTTTTTTCCCCAATTCCTGTGAAAAGCTGTTGAAGCCACAAGAATATCGAATTTGAAGCTGCCAGTGATGGAGAGATCGTCAAGTTTAGCAAACGGGGCTAGCTGTTAAAGCTCCCACCGAGTTATATGACGTCCCCAAGTTGTCCAAATCGTTTGAATTAAGAATAGTGCTCACGAGAGCAGGAGCGCAGGAGCAATGTGCAGTTGGGAGCCCCCATACTAATCTGCCACTATGTAAACCCCATCGAGTTAGCAATATGTCCCTTTGTAGCTTACCTACCTTGCAGATGATAGCTGCGCAATCATAATAACCTGTCTCGCATTGCGGCATTTTGAAGCTCTCAAGCTCAATTCGCAGACAAAATGGAGCTTTTCGGTTTCATCTTGATTGAACAGAGCGAATAAAGATCTTCTCAGCCTTTTCGCACGAGACGAGGCTCAAGGGCGGGAAAACAGCTAAAATTTCAAGGTACTGGGCGGTACACAAGTACCTCAAGGTACAATTTCTTTAGAGCAGGAAAGTGCTTGAGCAGCATATCTTTCCCAAACGAAAGCGTTGTTCCTTTTGCAGTTCATTATTGTGAAAAGGTTTGCCCAGCTTCAAGAACATCATTAGGCTGTCATCCGTCCATCCGAAGTTCGCGAAAACCGCTCTAGAGAAGAGCGTTTCGTTCACCCGAAAGCCCACCATAACCAAATTGAAGCAATATTGGTGCCCGAAAAACATGCCTTGAAAAGACGAAAAATGCCATATGGTAATCGCATGCAGAAGCCTGACGATTTCGGCGGCCCGTTTCCAAGTGGCGATGACGTAGAAATAAAAATTTCTTGATCAAATCCCTCGGTCGCCAAGGTATTGGGTCTCCTTCATGGCTGGATTCTATTTCTCCGATGGTTTAGGTACCCTGATTCAGGGCCCCAACAGAGTTCTTTGCCTTCACATGTTTTGCCTCGTCTGCAGAAAGGCAAACCATGAACACCCAAAAAATACCAGATTATCCGAAATGCATTTTTAGCTCAGCTGTTCGTCGGTAGTATCTTCCAGACTTTCCGGAAATAGCGCACTCCTCTCCTGCCGTAAGGCGCGCGAAAAAGTCTCCCAAGAAGAAAAAACCTAATGATTTTGAGTTGAACGCGGTTGTCTGATCGAAGTAGAATCTGTCTTTCCTTCGACAGATACACAGCCTCTTGTAACCTATTCTCAAAATAGATATGCTCAGGTTGCACCTGAAAATGGTGGTATGATATGGCATCATAACGTCTCGTAGACGCCGAAGGGGCCGCGATTAGCCAGAGACCTCCGTAGCAAGTCCCTCAAAACAGCTGAGTAAGCCGTAGGCTTCAGAAGTCCACAAGGGCGAGAAAGCACAGCCATTATACTAGCCACTTGCATCTATTTGTCCCTCTCCAGCCATCCAAACCGACACCGTTTCCAGAACCCTTCCCGATCCGTATTTCTCTCTCGTAATAGTTTCATCTCCGGGTTCCCGGAATAGACTCAGAGCAATGTGTCACTTATCTCTTTACGCCCCCCAAAATTGAGGGATAAATTGCATATTGACTTGCATGCCGAGAGATAAGGCTGGTAGTACTTCCCTGCCTTCTTCCTTGCAGGTTTCGAAATGTACCCACGCTAGCTCGTCCGTAGGCGGTTCCGTGATTTTACCTATCTCTTGGTAAATAAAGCCCCGACACAACCCTGGCTAAAGGAGCACACGCATGCCTTAGTTCCGGTGTAGAGATATCGACCTGGAGCCCGAATGGGGAATACCGTCGTGTGGTTGGTACACACCTGCTATCCCATAGTGCCCATTCGGCCGTGGAGGAAGATAGGAACCCGCCTAATGTTCTCCGGAAGGTTTTTGACCCATATTTTGTTCCTTCGAAACAGATATTCCACGTATTCTCCTGCTGTGACTTCAGAGTCTAGGAATAGAAGAACCCAACCAATAAGGAAGTTTCCCATTACCTAAGATATTGAAGAGAATTCCGTATATTGACCGAGTAACCATGCCTTTAACTGCAGGTTGTGAGGGATCAAACGGGCAAAAGGTGTTGTGTTGACGTTGTTGTTTGGCAGCTGCAGGTGCTGATTGGCCGAAGGCATCTCGCGGGATTTGCTTCTTTCCGGAATATCGATAACTTCCAAGCTGGAGACAACCCGGTGGGCACGTATAGTGGTGGGAGAACACTATGGAATAGGAGTCAAATGGAACAAAGCAGCCTTCTCGGATGAAATGGGACCAGACCGAGCCGGCCCCTATCTGTCCTCTGCTGCTGCTTTGTGCCTTGTCCGTATTTGGGTTTTAGACCTCCCAAAATGCAAGATATGTTTGTAGCGGTAGAGTTTCTGGAACATGGGGAAGCTGGATTGAGAGGTCGTAGCTGAAGGTCCGGTTTTGCGGGATGATTCTCCCATTTGGGAGGGACCTTGCGTACAAAGATAGGTTATATTCGGTCGAGGCTGAAGTTCTATGGTCAGAGTCCCGTGACTACAATGACCGCGTTTGTGATTTGACAGCTGGCTATAGACACAGCTCTATGGTGTAACTATGAAGCTATGGATGGCCGGAAGAAAGGCGAAACTCTCTTCAGAGTACAATCTTGTCTGTTCGGAACGGACGAGGTCTGCTGTTTATATATCACTGGTATGTTAAGGGAATTTCCGGAATCAAGGCTTTGGGCAATCGGTAGAGGACACGGAAAATCTCGCAAGAGGAAAAAGCCCTTGGGTCACTTTCGCATTTGACTGAGGCAGAGGCATATGGGAATTGATTATCATTTCTTTTTCGCTGCGTGTTATTGGTGATAAGGGGCGCTCTTCTCAGAAGATGGAAGTCAATTGTCATATCTGTTAGTACGTGATATTTGAACCTTGACCGCTGGCTGTTTCTGGAGCTAGATTGCCGCCGGGGCGTAGCTGGACTGCCCGGTTTAAAGAATCGGTTTTTAGAAAAAGCATCAGATTCAGGGAATCGGCTAGCATGCGACCGAAGATGGCCTTTTTGTACCATCTTGTCAATCCCCTGATATTTTCCGATCATTCGAACTCGCTTTCTCTCCACATGTTCTGAGGTTGACGTCCTTCCACATGCGACTCGTGTCGAGTGACAGGCGTGGGGTTCTAACGGGACAAACACCCACCAACTAAAGTCCGATCGTCGAAGGGTCCCATTATCTCGCTGGCATTATGTATATTTGAGACGACGACGACAAGCACCAAAATATTCCCGCGCTTGGAGGGGTCCTGATAAGCCTTAGTGTGGAGGTACCACACCCTCCCATCGACAACTCTGAACCGACATCGTCGACTCGGGTGCAAAGTGCGACAATATACCCCATCGACCGGGGGTTAGGAGCTAAGACGCCGATAAGAAAATTTGTGTTTGGCCGACCAGCTGTTGCTTTTTTCTACTTGCTGTTGGGTTAACGGTTCAAAACCCCACACCCAAAATACCATCTTCAGGCCTGGCATGAGGGATGGCGAGTGCTGAGAACGGGCATCAAATGGAAACATGAGGTTTTGATTGACACATAGGAAATGCATTGCTTTTGAGAGGGCCGCTCCTGGATTCAGAAATCGCCGTCAATAGCCACTGTAACGAGGAAAGTTGCTTAGTGTTTAGTATTTGATCATTGGAGCGCAAGTTAAAGCCGGTTGATGTTTTGAGAATGTTTCTGGTGAAAGTGTTACTCGATGTAATCATGTCAATATCATCGGCCTTGCAACGCCTCCTTCTGGAACACAACTCTGGTTCTTATTTTTTCGGGTGCGTGAGAATAGGCTGTAGTCAGTTAGTGGCGGGGCGCTGATAAGGAAATATGCAGCAGCACGAGTCGACTGACACGACCGGAATTGAAATTGACGAATTTTCATAGGTCTTTTTCGTTTCGAACCCGACAGGTACATTACCTGTTGAAGCGGAAATTTGGAGGCGAGGCTCTCGTGGACCCGCCGCGGTTACGTTAGGCGTGGCTTCAAGATGGAAAAAACCCACGATGTGATCCCCCATGAGAAAAGTGATATATCGCTCATTCCAAACGCCATGACTTCAGCATTGCGAGCAAATTTGCTTGAAGCAGACGAGTCGGCGATGTTGCAGAGAGAAAAAAGGAACCTCATCGCATATTTGTCGATGTTTACCAGAAAATTTTCTCGGGTTCCAGCCTCGCAAAACAAAATTGCACGGACAGGTACGAGCACTGTACCGACGGCATGCGACAACTTGCCTGACCCGCGCAACCTTTTGATGCTGGAGATACTTTCGTATGTATGCATCTGCAATAAGGGTAAAATTTTCGCACATCTTGCAGCTGCTTGCTTGATGAGGGGTAGAGTGGATGCATCAGGCTATGATAGCAGAAGGAAAGGTACCGAGAGGTAACCCCCACTATGCAGGTCAAGGAAGCTATAGCCCCGCGTCTCGATATCCAACATGTAGCGACGGTACTTACTGCAATGCAGTGCAGGATAATGGTTTGTGGAGGGGGACTGGATGTAAACTTGAGCTTAGCTATGGCAACAGCTTCTGATCCTGGGAGAGAGAGAATGGGATTGCGTAGGAGGGTGAAACGAGACCCTGAGAGTACCCTTCCTCGTCGTCACTCCGCTCCTCACAGTCCCCCCTCACACCTAGCTCAAGCTTCAAGCAGTCCCTCCGTAAAATGTAGCGAGCAAGCGACCGAGCAAGCAAGCAGAAGGATTCTTCGGTTGGGTAGCCCAACACATGCGGACAATGAATAACCCTGGTCATCATGGCCGAAGTAGGAGATGTTTCTCCATTCGATGGTGACTTCCTCGTCCGCTCAAGCTCTCCCAGCCAGTTCAATGCCGTTGGCGTCGACCGACGGTAGATAGATAGAGCCTACCAGTGAAGGCAGCCAGCATTGGCTTTCGGCTGAGCGGTACTTGAGTCGATTCGGCTTTATTTAGCAAAACTGCTTTGATGAAGCAGCGACTTCTGCCATGGCCACCACCACCACGATTCTTTTCCTGATTGCACCGGGAACCACCCCACTAGCAACAGAACAGTTAGTTAGTTAGTTAGTGAGCATCATCAGTGACCCCGGCGAGTTTTAGTTTGGGAGGGAGTGACATCCCTTTGCTTCTTCCGTTCCCTGCGAGTATTTTGCCGTTGGTGCTGTGCTGCGGTCACCGCAGGTACCTTTTTCGGACGTTGCTTTTTCCACAACCAAAAAAGAGCGTAGCGAACGTTCTTCGCAAGCAGAGTTTATAAAAGCGAGATCTTCCCTCTCACTTTACAACCTTCTCTCCTCCCATTCCATCTCAACTTCATAACATCATCGGCTTCATTAAGCTACCCAGCTCTCATCTAAACCGCACTTTACCACCGCTTCGTTTCGTATCTCTTTCTTTTTGCCGTTCGTAGCAACTTACATCACACAATCACATTCACCATGGCTGAAGGGTCGACAACCATCTCTAACACCAATGCTTTGAACAAGTTCACCTCCCTTGACCAGAAGGGCTGTATCATGGCCGAGTACATCTGGATCGATGCCCTTAGCAACATCCGTGGAAAGACCAAGACCCTCTTCAAGGAGCCATCTGGTCCCGAGGACCTTCCAGAATGGAACTTCGACGGCTCGTCCACCGGGCAGGCCCCAGGCGACAACTCCGACGTCTACCTCAGACCCGTTGCGATCTTCCCAGATCCAATCCGCAAGTCTCCAAACATCATCGTCGTCTGCGAAACCTGGAACCCAGACGGCACCCCAAATAAGTACAATTACCGTCACGAGTGCAACAGAATCATGGAAGCCAACAAGGATCACAAGCCATGGTTCGGTCTTGAGCAGGAGTACACCCTCTTCGACACCAACGGTTGGCCATATGGCTGGCCCAAGGGTGGTTTCCCAGGTCCACAGGGTCCATACTACTGCGCCGTCGGTACCGGCAACGTCTACTGCCGTGATATCGTCGAGGCCCATTACAAGGCTTGCCTGTACGCCGGCATCAAGATCTCCGGTATTAATGCTGAGGTTCTCCCATCCCAATGGGAATTCCAAGTCGGTCCCTGCGAGGGTATCGAGATGGGAGACCACCTCTGGTGTGCCCGTTACCTCCTCCACCGTGTCGCTGAAGAGTTCGGTGTCAAGATCTCCTTCCACCCCAAGCCAATCCCAGGTGACTGGAACGGCTCTGGTCTCCACACCAACGTTTCCACCAAGGAAATGCGTGAGGAAGGCGGTATGAAGCACATCGTGGCTGCTATTGAGAAGCTCTCCAAGCGCCACAAGGAACACATCGCCGTCTACGGTTCTGACAACGAACTCCGTCTCACCGGCAAGCACGAGACCGGCTCCATCGACACTTTCTCCTACGGTGTCGCCAACCGTGGTGCTTCTATCCGTATCCCACGCGAGTGTGATCACAAGGGCTACGGATACTTCGAGGATCGTCGTCCATCCTCCAACGGTGACCCATACCAGATCACCGGAATCATGATGGAGACTATCTGCGGTGGAGCTCCATCCGAGTAAAATATCAACTCTTCCCTTCGCTCCGGAACGCCTTTGAAGATGCGACGATCAATCCCTCTTTTCTTTACAGCTTTTTAATAGATACGAAGCCTTTCCTCCAATGTTGAGAGCTTTTCCTTGTTATGTCATTATTATGGCCTGTCTTCTTCTTTTTTCCTGTCGGGTTCATTGGGTGAAAAATAAATCCTTACTACTACCGTTTGCGTGAAATGATAATTCTTTGCCCTCTTTGCCAACGTTCAACTTTTATCCTTTTTAGCTTCGAAATTTCCCTTTGTTATAGATTTGAAGAACCTATACCCCGTCTTGTATCTCCCGAGCTCTATCCTCGAGTTCACAAACCCCCCAAGACTATCCTCGTCCTTTGATGATGACTACAAACCATCAAGGATCATATCTATCGATTTTCGTAGATATTAGAATAGACCAGTACTATAAATTGAATCTATTCTTCAAATAGCAACACACTAACATCTTCCATTGTAAAAGTTTCATCCAACGTGCCACAAGAATGAGAATTATTTACCGGCGATTCAGTGATGTGAGCTTTTGGACACTCCTTAGTTTCCAACATGCAACAACGGATTGTGTAACAGGCTTACGTAGCAGAAACTCGGTGATTGGACGGTGAACGTTCTACATGCATTCCGCAGTATACAGGAACCCGTCCCGTCTGGCAGATAGCAGCATCGATCAAGCCCATGTGAGATGGACATATCGCATCTGGTGTCACTGATGCCAAGTTTAATGCACAGTACAATCTAGAAAAAAGAATTCATTCGGACCCAAGAAGCTGGGCGCATTCGCCGATGACTTTGGCTTTCCGAGATTCCACATCTTCACCTTCCCTTAAAAGCTTCAAGACATAGAATAAGTCACTTCTGCCTTGAGACCAGATTTTAGGGTAGCTGCTATTTAGCTTGGAAGGTAACATTTTTCGGGCGACCCAAAACTGTTGGACTACAAGCTCGATTCCCCCCTTTTTTTTGTTTAAGTCGTTGAGCTGCGGGGTAAAAAGGCTTGATGAAAAAAAGTCCTACCCCTCACTCATCCACCTGAGCCGACCGGCCGGCGGCTCCATAGACCAAAATATATTGCGCTATGCATGTAGCTCGATGTACTCATGCATGCTTATCGTCGAGAAGAGAAGAAAGAAAAATAAAGGCCGCAGAGCATTGCATACGAACGGGGGTAACGTTATAACCAGTTATCATGTATCATGCTGCAAGGTTTTTTCACGCTCTGGTGCTTGCTTGCTTGCTTGCTTGAACTGTAACAAGGGAGTAACTTGCATACTTGGCCTGTTGGCCCATTTAGCCCTCACGATACCTCTCGGTCTCAGATACTTCAATAGATTTTTTTTTTTTTGTGGGGGATGAGCTGGATATAATTTTGGTTATCAAGAAAAAGAGATTGAATCACATAAATTCTGCATTTCAGACTTCTGTGAGAGTAAAATACTTTAATATGCGGCACCTTCCCAGGCTTTCGTCCCATCTCCAAATCTATTAGCTAATACCCGCTCATCTGCAGCATGTTAAATTCTCCGTATCCTGGTGTTGAGGAAAGAAAACAGCGGGAACGGCGGCATGGAGAGCCATATGGCTTTTCATTCGTGTAAAAAGAGCGGGGTTTTGCTACGAGCAAGAGAACCCCACCTGTGTGGCCTTCTCGTTTAGCATCGGCATTGAAGGCATATTTTCGGCAGAACTCCGGATGGACCGCCAAGGTTTGTTGGATTTTGAAAGCTCAACACAGAATTGCAATCTAGATTTCGTAGCTAGGATTCTTAGGTAGGATTCTAAAATGGAAAGGGTTCTTAAAGCTGGGGTATATGTCATGATATTATTAAAATGCATTACCCCATTCAAACATTAGATCAAAACCATCTCTCTCAGATTTTTTAACAACATGGCGCTCCTCTAGATTGTATACACCACTGTAAATCATGGGATCAGAACACGTATCCTCCCATCTTCCTGGGTGGGACCCTCAGCTGGAACATCTGATCAATCTCTGCAAACGTCCGTCCCTTCAACTCCGGTATGTACCAAAAGCTGCAAACCGTGGCCAACGCCGATAAACCTCCAAACACAAATCCAACTTTCCCTTTCATATTTCCCTCGTCAGGGTTGATCATATAGGGAATCACAAAGCTCATGATCAATCCCAAGACACTCTGAGTAGCCGTCGCTAGAGCTGCAGTCGAGGCTCTCATGGCGGGGGACGAGACCTCGCCGAGCAGAACGAAGGCGACCGCACCAATAGTGAGGAAATAAACGAATGCATAGATAACTGTGCAAGAGGCTTGGACCCACTTAGCGGCAGAAGTGGGGACCACATCCATGATCCCGATGAGAAGCAACAGAGTTGTAAGAACTACCATGCCGTAGTTGAAGATTCGGCGGCGACCGAAAGAGTTTAGAACGAACCAACTGACCAAGTTGCCGGTAAACCCACAGGCGGTGACACCAACACCTAAATCGAAGGAACGGGAGGTATCGAGACCGGCAAGTTGGAAGAAGTATGTCGAGTATCCGAGAACGAAGATGATACCTGTGAAATGCTGGCACGCGAACCCAAATAGAGAGATACCCGTTCGCAAAAGATTGGTTCCGCGGAAACAATCAAAGAGCGAGGGGCTCTCGGTGGTCTTTTCTTCTTCGGCGATCAGGGCTTGCAAGGCGGCAACTTTAGCTGCGGCGTTGACGTTCTTGCCCCAGAGCCTCTCAAAGGCAGCTGTCGCTTCGGGGATGCGACCTTTGCGGACAAGGAACCAAGGTGTTTCCGGCACAAAAGGATAGAAGGCGAGAAGAAAGATGACGAAAGCGAACTGAATGGCAAAGGGGGCACGGTAAGCCCAATGGTCGGTGCGGTTGCCGAAACCTTTTATCACACCATTAGATACAAGTTGACCGAGGGCGATACCTAAGTTGATACCGGCCGTAGAGAGACCACGGAGCACGACTGGGGTGATTTCGCTCGTAGCCATGGGGCCGATTGTCAGGAAGCCACCGAGGCCGAAGCCAAGGATAAGCTTAGCGATCAGGAACGAGACGTTGTTAGTTGCAAAGATTTCACCGAAAATTCCGCCAGTAGCGAAGGTCAGCCCGAAGAGGAGACCAATTTTGCGGCCAAAGCGGTCGGATATGTAAGAACAGATGAAAGCACCAAAGAAGCCCCCGACAGTTCCGATGCAGTTGAACGCAGTTTGCCATTTCGCCGGAAGAATGGCTTCACCGTTTTCGACGTATCTATAGGCAGGTTTAATCAGAGGATATTCTCTCGAGCTTGGTAGGATTATCCGACAATGGCATACCCAAAGTCTCGTCGGAAGGCCGCTACGCCGATCATGGCTCCGTTGATTTGTGCATCGAAACCCCTAATTCATGAATGATTTTACTCGTTAGTACAACATATACGATAGCCCTCCCGCTCACTCGAAATAATAGCGAATCAACTTACCATCCAAAAGCGGATATGCCCCAATACAACGAATAGAATATTAAGGAAGGATGATGTTTCCAAATATATGCCAATGTGATGGAGTGTTCGGCTTCATTATCCGCATCGAGCACAGTCTGATGTTTGACCGAAGTCCGTTCCTCGTCAACTTCGACGGTGGGTTTGATATCCGACATCTTATCTGCTGAATGACGATGGCAAAAATTAAATAAGCCTCGTCGGTGGTATGGTGATTCTTGGGGTTCTTGGCCGGATCCGATGCGCTGGTCCTTATCGTTGAACCCTAAATCGATTGAAAATGGAGGAAATGCGACTCAATTTATCTTTCCAATCGGCATTATGAAAATCTTCTACAGGCTTTCTGTTTGAGGAGAGAGTGGAGCGTCCACGGAGTTTTCCATCTCCAGTTGTTCCCCTCCTCTTACGAGATTTAGAAGAGGAGACTATGGAGGTTGACAAGAACTCCGAAAATTTAAATCTGGGGAAGCGAAAAAAACCCCAGTCTCCACAAAATCATACCAACGTCGTGAAGTTCATGCGCCATGGACTCGGGAACCGTGCATTAACGCCGACACTCCGCGACAGCAATACCCCAGTTTAACCAAGCGAGAAGCCACCTCCAGCCATATGAAATCTGGGGCACCTACTTGCCATCGAGCGCACCTGACTTAGTATGATTTCGGCTGAACCAGCGCTTGCAGCTTCGGCAGCGGACGTCGGCAAAGCTACTCGAAGCTTGAATTGTGGAGAAACCTGGGGCATTTAAAGTCACCATGCATGCCCCATAGTTCTGAGACCGAGACTCCGCGATTCGCGATATCCAACTTCCAGCTTCAGGCATACGGAGAACCGAATCGCCTGATATTCGGCAGGCATCATCATGGTGTGAACGGGCAATCTCGAGGGGCGAAATATCCAACAGCACCAACACGACATCGCTTCTCCGCACAACCATGCCAGACATGGATAACCCCACGGTATCAGGGACTCGAAAACGACCCGCTCCACGTGGGACTGCAGCGTATCCTCGGAAACGAGCAATAAAAGCTTGTCAAGTTTGCCGAGCGCGGAGAACAAAATGCGATAACCTTAAGCCGTCTTGCTCATTTTGCCTAAAAGTCGGGGCGAAATGTATACAATCGCCTACAGATCTATCAAGCTTCGACCCGGCAAGCCTTCGCATCCTGGAAAGATTGGATGATCTAGAGCAGCTGCTCCGAGATAGACCTACCGCTGCTCCGAGCATTGAGTCCCGAGAATCAGGTTATAGGCATGACGTGTGTTCATCAATTAACCGGACAGCCAATGAGAGCATTGATTCCATCTCCGAAACAGAGGGTGAGGCTCTCTCGAGTAGACTTATACCCGGATCTATTGAGGAAATTCTCGCATGGCCGGAGTTTGCCCCTCAATTGATTATCCCGCCTTCACCGATGTCTGCTTTCCAAACAGCCCAAAGGGATACTTCAACCGACGGATTCTCGCCCTCGCATATTTCCGAGCTGGAACCACAAAACGCCAAAGCTCTACTGGATAATTTTTTCACTCATACCCACGTGAAAAACCCGGTACTGGATGAGGTTCACACGCGACAATTAGTATCTCGTTTAGCCCTCCATGGCATTGACTGGTCCCCACAATCATGCCTAGCACTTCTAGTCTGTGCTTTGGGATCCCTGGCTGCCCCAATTTGCGGTAGCGAGGAAGTGGGGTCCGGTGTAACGCCCAATTCGCACCAATATCAGGCAGCTCAGTCTTTCTTTCAAGCAGCGCAGAAACGCTTGGGAATCTGTTTAACCAACAGCGACATAATCTCCACACAATGTTTATTTCTGTCCGGGGTGTACATGATTACTATCTTCCGCCCTATAGAAGCTTGGCGGCTCTTTCTACAAGCTTTATCAAATTGTCAATCATTCGATTTTCTGGCTGCAGGAAGCCCCAGTCACACGTTCAATAACCCTTATAGCACAGCAAGCCCTTTAACGCCACATACAACGCTCACCACAACATCAGCGGACAGCCAAAGTCGCTACGGTAACCAAACTCTCGAGCAAGCAATCTACTGGTCTGCCTGGAAGTCTGAAATCGAATTGCGTTCTAAGCTCCAACCTCAGGATTTCAAGCTCCCAACCACGCAAACGCTATCCTACCCTGCGTTTTTCCCATCTCCGCCAGATCTGAGGGGCCATGACCCCAACATAGATGGGCTTACCCAATCCGAGCAACGAGGCTGGTTCTTTTATTTATCCGAGATATCCTTGAGAAGGCTGGAATCGAGGATCAGAGAGGAGATACTAGCAGTTGAAAGTCTAGTCAAAGAACGAGCGGACATACTGTCTACACTTTCGAAGTCGATCGAGGAGTATGAATTACAAGCTAAAGGGTGGTACGATGCGCTACCCGAAGCAGTAAGATTCGATACTACACTTGTGACGGACGATATCTGTAAGTTTGTATTACGTGGTCATTACAATAATTTGTTCGAATTGATATATTGGCCCTTCGTGGACGCGGCAATACATTATGGGTCCCAAGGGAGAGTACCGGATCATACAGGAGAACTTACAACAGAAGAAGAGAAATTTGCAAGTTTAGCCTATAAAGGGCTGGAAAAGCATGTTGAGAGGATCAAGAACGACAAATGTGGGTATCGACACAGACATCATGGAACTTTGCCAATGATACGGACTAGCACGAGAAGTGCACTTGTGTTGTTAGCAGCCTCGTTTAAGATAGCAGGAATACGCGGGGATCCAGCAGAAGATCGTTGGGATTGGAGGTTTACCGGACTAAGCATGCCGGATGAATGGCAGGAGGCGGTGCATGAAGTTTTGGAACTCAATAGGTATTGGCAGGACGAGGCGGTCGACGTAAAGTGGAGAATTGAAGTTTTGGAAACAGCTTTTCAGAAGGTAAATGGCTCTGGTGAATTGAGTAGAGAGATCTATTCTTTATCGGAATGTCATCGGTTTCCGTGAGATGAAGCCCGTATCACGAGTATAGACCGATCTATCTAGTAAGGAATCAAACCTTGTCGTCATAACTAAGCTATGGCCATAATACATGTACATGCACAGTATTTATGAATTTACTGGTTGAAGAGGTTTGAATATCCCTATTGACCACTTATCCTACCAAGAGCTTTCTCTTTTCGTCATTGCTACCCCTGTCCTAAAAATTTAAGATTCCGAGAGCTCCGCTTCCCAGTGCATTTGAGAGCTATTGTCCGTCTGAGGAATTGGCAAGCTTTTGAACTGTAGGGCAAGGAGTGCTTGAGCTAGCATAGGATAGATTTCAGGAAGATGTACATGTAAGATCCGAGGTGTACGATTAGACGTATCCCTCTGTGTGTTCCAGATATAACTAAATCTATTGCAGTGTCACCAAAGGACTCTACACAAACATATGCACCGACAATATATCACAAGATCATTACAACATTTAGCCAACCGTCTCAGTCTCGGTCAACCGTCTATTAAGATTGCTGCGATTGAATAGACCCCACATTGAAATATGGTGAATCCCATGAAGTTATTATTCATCGACGGATGAATCACATGAACCTAAATCAAGCGAATTTGATGTTATTCTGCATTTCCGTAGACTCAAATCCAGCCGGCAAAAACAAAAATGTCACCGGGACCTACTAATTTCTCAAGATACACTGACAGCACTTTAGGGCAGCTGATATAAGAGCCCCGGAGGCAAGCAACATCGAAACGCCAGAAGTTAAGCGTCGTCTACTGTCGCAACTAGTACCATATAGATGCAACCAGTAGATCTTGATCCATGACGAAGTCCTTCTAAAGTAATAGAAGCTGGTTATACTCTCATGAGAAAAATCTCTGCAGGTTGTGTACAGAATTATGAGATATAGTAGAGAAAGCTTGACGTTTCATTTTATCAAAAGCGCATTCAAATCTAATAACCAAAGCGATAAATGTATCGAAGGGTCTGAGAATTGCAATAGATACAGAGATAACTTCATAAGGTAACACACTACGTAGCTAATTTGCGATGAAATACCTATTTCATGATTTGTCATTCGATTATTATTCCTTCTCCTTCGAGGTATGAGCTTCATGGCTTCCGTCACGGGTTTTCGAAGATGCAAAATGAGCCTTTTCCTCGTCTCGTTTTAAGATCCTACCAGAACCGAGGAAATCTGGCCCTGTCCATGGGCGTCCGAATTCAGAGCGATGTCCACCCCTAGGCCTTTCCGCTGTGGAATATCGTTCAAAGCCAGCTTCAACGGTCCCATCCACGTAACCATTACCAGAGTACTGATACCCTCCTTCCAGCGCATCATTTCCCTCCAGATAGTATGGTTGTTTAACATCAGGGGCGCGCCACCTATTCTTTCCAGCCGTATCCTGAGAATTAGCAGACGGTGGGGGCCTTTCCTTCTGATACTCGATACCAAGTGTATCATAGCAATCACAACCTGCATGCAATCGAATAGCGTCGTGATAATCTTGTGGTCAGTCTCCAATATCTGAGTTCTAATAGCGAAGATAAAATATCTATCGTTTGGTCTTTGTTTTTGAGCTTACCGAATATGACACGACACAGCTGTATCATACGTTCTCCACATCTTTCGGACGCGGGGATCAAATCCCCAGTAGGGTGTCCGGTAGTCTGGTCTATGTCACAGGTGCAATGCTCCATGCACATATATCCACTTATTCTAATCTCATAAAGAATTCTAGCATATCCCACCTGATATATAGACATGCGTAATCTCCCGGGAAAGGTTGGATTTCTCAAAAGCTGTTGTGCCCTGTGATTTATAGCCGCCTCCCAATTATAACGATCAAGTTGTTGTGGTTCAAAGAAAGGAATGCCGTTTATAAGTCTATCCCGTGCGAGGTAATCGTCTTTTGTTTTCCTTATAGTAACTTCGGGAGGGAAACAGATCATAAGTATTGTCTCAACGAATCGGCTATCGAGATTAGTCCCGGGAGTCCGTTTTTTATCCGTACGTTTATCGCGACCAACAGCCCCAGAGAAAGCGAAAGTATGCCCAACGCCAGTGGCGAGAGGTTTAGCCTCGGTGAGGGGACTGCCTTCACCCGCGATACTGTCATTTGTCACGATGCTTGAGATATCATTCGAGCTCGTTGCCGATGTGCGATCAGTCGTTTTGGCAATTGTGTGTGCCGCGAGGAGTGCGAGCACAAGCGGGATGTAAATGTGTCGAATCATCAATCTTTCGAATACGCTTCCAAGGAGGCGTAAACCCTGGGGTGTTTTTTTTTTTGGAGCAAGACGGGTTGTATTGGTTTAGATATGTAAATCTGTAGAGATATATCAGTCTCGTAACCAAAAGTAGTAGTGTGCGCTCAAGTTTTGATACTACCTGAGTATAAGTGCGTATCTGTTAAGGTGGCGTCGGATATGAAAGCTCACGTATACAGATATTCTAAAAAGCCAAGGAGGGATTATGATCCATATAACTATCTTATAAAGAATGACTTTATTATCTAGGTACCTAAGAATACCCTACAGCATTTTCTAAACACGCTGTCCAGAGTAAGGTTGATGAACAGTACAGATCAATAGAAATATTTGTCAAATACACAGGACTTTCGAATATAAATATGGCTAATATATCAAACCCAACTTCGAAATTTCCCAACCTATATGTTTCAGAGTTGTTGCGTTCAAATTTGCGCAACATGAGCTTTCGTAAACTGATACTCAATCTAGGGGATCTCCAACATTGTAACATAATGAGAGCTAGACATACTATGCATCAGTACGTGCAGCCTCCTGTAAAGACTTCGTTGTGTCGTGGCACACAAATACTATGGCAGGCGGATGTGAAAAAAGCTCTTGTGCACTCAATCTCTTCAAATGCATGCATATCGTCGTTACATATTTCACTAACCACATTAAGATCATCAAATTCGAAGAAGTTGAAAATTGCCTACTATAATCTTCTCTTTCACATAATATTTCAGTTGTAAATAAAAGTTACTCTACGAAATAGTCATATGGTTCAAAAAGAAAATTTTTGTGATTTTATTTTCGGAAAAGCTATTAGGTTTCGAGGTTCTGCACCGCCACCACACCGACACCAGCACCAGCACCAGCACCAGCACCAGCACCAAGAACAGCAACATTAGTAACTAACATAGTAATTGGCGTAATAGTTGGTAGCACTTAGCCTCGAATCCAGGCGCTTGAGTTATATTATTAGTATTTGCATGCATTTGAAGAGATTGGGTGCACAGGGCTGTTCTTAACATTTGAATCTCAGAAATACAATAAGACCGGATGCCGGATATCTAGATATTTTATCTCAAATACTATCAAAATCACTTGATGTTTTGAAGGGATCATAACCTAGCTCAAAGCATACTAATCCATTTCCAGGATTCAAGATCTCAAGAGAGAACATGGCCTAGCGACCGAAAGGACCTAAATTGTGAGGGAATACCTAGGAGGACTGCCATCATAGCTACGCCCTATATATGTGCATATGTACTCGAAGACCGTCGTGTCGCGAGCAAGGGAAATAAGAAGCGTTTGAAGTGATAACCTGGCCACCAACACGGATGTTCGTTGTAAGTTGGCGTCATGCCACGGTTTGCAATTGAAACACAAGGCTCACAAACTGTCCTGATAAAGCTATAGCTCCATGGAATAGGAAGGCTTTACAAAAGCCGAAGTAGCTAATTCTATTGCTTCGGACACAATACGTGTGTATGTAAGCCAACTTCTGCTTATGCATAACGACCCAAGCAAGTATATCTTAAAACGCTAGCTCTGTCAACTTTAATGGAAGTCGGGACTTCATGGACAGCTGACTAAAGATGAGCTAACCAAAGCCACGCCGACTTAAACGGCAAAATAGAGTGACATAATGTAGAAAGCTGCGTACTTGACTCGAATGTAAGTCACCGAGAACTGCAGTCTCGGCCAGAGAAACTAGTATCGGAGCTGAGACGCTAAGCTAGGAGCCCAGGCTCAACTTTCGGGGAGTGTCGCTTTTAACGACCCACAACGCTAAAAGTGCAACAGGGGTTCACTTGAACAAATCATACCTTTCTCCGAATTTATATTCATCAAGCTAGATGGTAAGAGCATCCGCTGTTGATTTTGGAAATGTCGAGTGGCCAAGGGGAATCGAGGCATCTCCCATTCCAGGCTTAAATCCTTATTTCCGCATGTTCCCGCACGCGTATGGCGGACATACGGACTGACGAATAAGATGTCCCGAATATTTATAAGTTTACGGATAATCTGCAAGACCGAGAGAATATATAAGATCTAGAGTTTAGACGTAATTTAGTGCTCATGGAATACATCGGCCTTGTTTTATAAAGCTCTTCAGTCCTTAACGTTCATTCTCATCTTCCACCGCATGCGCTCCACACCCCGCGTTCTCACCCAGAAATATATCAGAATGACGGAAGTTGCAACAGAAATCCAGGAGCAGCTGCTCTTAAAACTGTCAGGCCCACAGTCCAATGGTACCTCTGGACGGAAATGCAAGCATCTCACAGTATCCGGTACTTCAATCGTCGATTCTGATGGCCACGTCGTCGTCCTCAAGGGCGCCGCTGTCGCCGGCCACCTCAACATGGAAAACTTCATCACAGGCTATTCTGGTCATGAGCATGAACTCCGTACCGCGATGACTGAAGTTCTCGGCCCGGAGAAAGCCACTTTCTTCTTCGAAAAGCTCATAGAGTACTTCTTCACCGAAAAGGACGCGGAGTTTTACGCCTCGTTAGGGCTAAACTGCATCCGAGTCCCCTTCAACTACCGCCACTTCATCGACGACGCCAATCCCTCCGTCATCAAGCCCGAAGGCTTCGCGCGGCTCGACAGGATCGTAAATATCTGCGCCAAGTACAACATCTACGCCATCTTGGACCTTCACGCCGCGCCCGGCGGCCAGAACCAAGATTGGCACAGTGACTCCGGCCTGAATAAAGCGATGTTCTGGGAGTACAAAGTCTTCCAGGATCAGGCGATAGATCTCTGGATCGCCATCGCCAAACATTACGCCGGGAACCCCGTCATCGCCGGTTATAATCCGCTAAACGAGCCCGCTGATCCACAACATACACGCCTCTACGCCTGGTACGAACGCGCCGAGAAAGCCATAAGGGCTGTTGACCCCGACCATATCCTCTTCGTCGATGGGAATACATACTCCATGGACTTTTCCCACTTCCCCACAGATAAATTTCTTCCGAATGCCGTCTACGCATGCCACGACTACGCCATGATGGGATTCCCAATCCCCGGGCAGCCTTTGTACTCCGGCACGGCCGAGCAGAAGGCGAAACTACGCTCCCAGTTCGAGAGGAAAGTAGAGTACATGCGCAAAGCCGGCATTCCGATCTGGAATGGCGAATTCGGACCAGTCTACGCCGATCCGTTGAGAGATCCTGAGGCGGACAAAGTTAACAACACGCGCTATGAAGTCTTAAGGGAACAACTGAGAATTTACCAAGAGACCGGCGTGAGCTGGAGTATCTGGCTTTACAAAGATATCGGATACCAGGGGATGACGTACGTTCACCCCGAAAGTCCGTATATGAAGTTGATCAGACCCTTCGTAGAAAAGAAGGGAAAATTGGCACTTGACTTTTGGGGATTCTCGGAGAAGGAAGAAGTGAAGGGTATCTACCAGCCTTTCATCGATGGTCTGAAGGAAACGATTCCGGAACATATCCGTAAGGCGAAATATCCAAATATTTGGCAATTTGATAGGCAAATTGAAAGAGCAGTAAGGGAGTGTCTTATGAGTGAGTATTTGGTCAAGGAGTTTGCAGAGCTGTTCGCCGGGAAGACGGTGCAGGAGCTGGACGACCTAGCGGGAAGCTTTAAATTCGAGAACTGTGTGAGAAGAGAGGGGCTTAATGATGTTCTGCGGAAAGATGCAGTTGAGAAAAATTCATAGACTTTGGCTTGTATATACGTATCCACTTATATTTTTAACCTCTTAGATATGCCAAATTTGATTTCTCTGCTATCGACACTCTGTCTGCTTCGTATGTTGACCTGGCCACTGATGGTTCCATACATACATATATATCTTCTTTCACTGCAGCTAATTATGCTAAATAAATGTACAAATTGATATCGCATCGTCTAGCGTCGGAATAAATATTATCGTATTAGCAGAGAATAAAGACGGTGAGCTGCAGGCTATAATCCACAGGATGAGAGGGTCGCCAAATCAGATGTTAAAATTGCATTGGCTCCAGAGAGAAACAAAATTAAGACCAAGAGAGCAGGTAATACGGCACCCAATCTTCCATCAAAGAATTCAGATAAGATGACAAGCATGCATAACGCACGACGACGCTCACAACACCGATGAAATCTTTCAGCCTTGTTGCATTTTTTTTTTTCAGCGTTGGGGGTTTCGACTGCCATATTCGTCTACCTTACGGTGCCGAGACCGTACCTTACGCTTGTACTACCACCCGCAAAAGACAGGGTTTCCTCAAGATTGGTATAAGGTCTTTGATTAATATTGCGTCGACCCATAAAACTATCTCTGGCTCCATTCAACCCATCTAATTACTAAATCTAGACGCGCTACCAGATCACAGGTGCGCGTACAATCCAGGATTTTTGGGAACGACACACTCACGATCAAACGCCTTATCATAATTAATGATCAGTAAAGACTCATTGCAGTAGCATTGCATAATTTTAAATGGAGAAAGTAGTAAAAATACGATCATATTATTGATCTGATATCTGGCTAGTCTCAGTACAAAGGAACAATAACAGCCAGACAGCTAACTATAGTACATAAGTGGAGGAAAGGGAATTGAACACACAGGCTAAAGAGGTATCATTGAAAGGGAACTAGAAATAAAGAAATAGACAGAGGGAGAGAGATATTTGTGACAAAGGAGACCAAGAGAGTATGATTCTACACCGAAAGGAAAAGGATAAAAGTGTGAAGAGAAGAGTAAAAACAAGAGCATGAACAAGGCTGAGTACGCTTGTCATTAAGAGAAAAGAGACATATATCATAATCGGAATAGAGCTTCAAGGAAGCAATTCCGGTTGCCGTTAGTGGGACGGCTTACTTTTGAAAGTCATGATATAATGACGATGCTGTAAAAGCTACCGGAGTGGGGGAGGAAAGTAACAAGAAAGTAGAAATCAAGGCGGTATTCAAAAAAAAATTCTACAATGCCCCGGTGAAAGGAAAATTTGGACCAAAAAAAAAAAAAAGCAAGCCATACCCAGAGTATTTATTTTTTAGAACATTAGGAAATTATAACATATAAGGAAAAGCCATGGTCTTATACGGTTGGCTTCTATCTATTTTCTTAGACTGCGATCCCTCTCTTCTTCTTTCCAGAGTTCTTAAACTTCTCACCACTCATAGTCGGAGCAGGTTCAAGGTTAACTGGTGGTCCAGTATATCTCAAGAAATCTGCCAAACCACTCGAGTCCGACTCAGGTGCATAGGCTTTCGCATCTCTAGCCTGGAAGATCGGTCTCCTGGGCATTGGTGGCGGAGGGGACGACATCATTAAACCCTTAGCCGCGATTCCGCCACTCGACTGGGCCCTGGGAGGAAACTGCTGTTCCATGACTGGCTTAACAGGCAATGGGACATGTTTCCTGACGGGAAGGCTGGCGGAGCTGCCATTGCTAGAGATTTGTTGGAATTTGGGTCGAGCTTCGACCGGGGATGAGACAATGGACTTTGAGATCTTGCTGGATTTCGAGGATGAACGGAAGCGACCAATGAGTTGAGCTGCACTGCTTTTCTTCTTAAGAGGCTTGGGCTGAACAAATGGTTGTACTGGTGTAGGTTCTGGAGGAGGAGCGTTCATGAGGAAGTCTATCAGAGATTCTTCCTGCCGTGGCTTTGGAGCTGGGGTATCAAAAAGATCATCGTCTTCGTCATCGTCGGAATCGATAGCGTAAGGATCTCTGATGCGGACCTGCTTTCGCATTGGGCCACCCCCTGTCTGTGGGCGTTGCGGAATGCGGGGTGAAAGTTGTGATGGTTCAGGTTTCTTGATGAGATCCGCTTGAGAATTGAATGACGAGTGGGAGGTCGATTTTTCAGCTATGCTAGTCATCGAGTCCTGTGGCGTGGCGTTGGAACCGTTGGTGTACCTCGGATCCATAGCTGATTTATAAGGTGCCCTCGAAGAAATTGAAGGTGTTCTGGAGGAGATTGAGGGTGTTCTCGAAGAGAGTGAAGACGACCTTCCTAGTGGAGGATTTACAGGTGCATCAATCGGAGGTGGCGTATTTCGGAAAAAGTCAATCAATGCAAGGGTAGAATCAGCTGTTGCTGGCTGAGGTGCCCTGGCTACGAGTTTCCCCCTTGAACTAGCAGAACGTAAGGGTCGGATCTCGTCAACGGAACCCGCGTTCGGTCGTCTTGGGATTATTGGAGATCTCGAAGTGGGCGACCTTGGTGATTCAAGCGGCGATAGAGGTGTCTGTCCAACAGCAATAGGTCCAACATTCGGGTTCACTGAAGTATTTATCGCTTGCAAGGACGCTCCACGTGGAGGTTGCGGCATCATTCCTGATGAAGTAGATGTTGAACGTGGTGGAAAGAACTTTATATTGTCGTTTGCGGCCCTGGGCGAACTAGATCCAGTTAAACGAGTTTGTTTTGAGGGGATATCCGGAACAACGTCGTCGTATTCGTACTCCTCCGCGGCAATCGTTGTTAAGGGCCTTGACTTCTGAGAGCTCGATCGGCCGGGTTGTGGAGACTGGGCTGCTGGAGTTACGATTGGAACAAATTTATCTACAGACGCCTTAGTTCGTCCGGAGTCACCTGAGCCCTTCCTCGAAGAGGCGATCTATTTGTTGCGTAAGGCAGCCAAAGTTAGTTCACACATTAAGCAAGGGGTTGGGGGTAGTATTTCAGTTTTCCCTTACCTCAAGATCGATCCGCTTGACGTTCTCAGGCGTGAGTGTATACTGTAGCGTTGTACCGCTATTAATGAGTTGCTCGAAGCTGCGTTCCTTTTCATCGATCTTGGATGCGTGAGTATCGCTGTACGAGCTCTCATTGTCCCAGTCTTGTCTGCTGCTAACTTGGCGCCTATCTTCTGCGGTTGTTGGCCGCCCGGCGATAAAACCTTTAAGTTTAGCGGATGTCTGGGAGGAGACAGACGTGGAATGTGCATGGCCCTTAGTTTTGCTGAGAGTTGCTTTGAAACGCCCTCCTTTAGCAGCGTCTGGTGTTGCGGGTGGGGTCCATACTCGCACGCCAGCACGTTCGCTCGATGTGGGCGTGGAAACGTCACGATTGGAGCTGGGGCGGGGAATGTCAAAAGAGGGTTGTTGGCGCCGATCCGCACTCAAGGCGCCAGAAGAATGAGATCTTGCTGTCAGCGATTCGGACGAGTTTGAATGGGTGGATTTGGCGGTTTGCGAAAGATCCGGCGAGCCAAAAGGAGATGCCCCGCGCAATGAACGAGCCGGCTTCGTCTGACGTTTCACAGGCTCCGGCTCATCGTCCTCATCAAAATCCGGATCTTGACTGTAGAGATCCAGAAGCTCTTCACGAGCCGATTTCCGGGCCGCAGCAGAAATGCTGGGCTCGTCATGGACGTGGAGAATTTCTGAAATCTGCAAAGAGGGCTGCTGCCTCGGTTCAACATCTTTCTGCTTTTGATGTTCAACTATTTCTTCTTCCGTATGGTGTTCAGGGTAAAAGTCTGGAGCAGAGGGCGCCGGCGCCGGCTGGTAGTATTTGGAACGGCGCCTTCGCTCTTTCGCAATATCTCGAGTCGTAGAGGTGGCACTTTCCGCCGACGAATCTGCAGAAGTTCGACGAACAGTAAGAAGGCCTGGGTGCTCGGCGAGCTGAGAGTCTCCGTCCGTCCCAATAACTGGAGATGCGACAGGGGTGGGAAGAGCAATGTCCGAAGTTCTAGCTACTCCAATTTCGTCAGAGGAATGCAGGGATCGGTCTATAGGGCTCTCCCTTTGTGCACTGTCTCGTCTTTCATTTGACTCCTCCTTTTCTCGTAACGTGCTTATCGTACTACTCGATTTTCTCTCAACAATTTCAAACCCAACAGGCGCACTTCCGGTCGATATTATCCGTACGGACTGCGCTCTATAAAATGTCGGGGTGGTAGCAGTAGCCTCAGCAGTTTCATGAATGACAAAGCTATCAAGCGTGCTCACTTCGGCAGCATCATCATCGATATCGGTCGCGTTCTCATCAGTTTCGGCGATACTTTCGAGATCTTGCTCTTTCAAAGCTAGTTCCGGGAACTGCTGCGGCGCTTTTTCTGGCACAGGCGTAATGACATCGTCCTCCTCCTCCTCAGGTCGCCCAAGACTCATTGGGCTGCGTGGGCTCAATGGACTTATCGGGCTCAATGGGAAATCAACATCTTCGGGCGAGAACGGAAAGGATCCGGGTAGCGGGAGGGAATTCGAACGTGCTCGTCGATAAGATGTACGTTCAACCACCTCTTCATTGATAGCAACATCACGCACTTCCTTTGGTAACGCTTTGCTAAAGGGGAATACAAAGGTCGAAGGGTGAGACGGTAAAGTCGTCATACTGTTGGGTCGTGGGAAATCAGGGATCCCAGAAATAACTTCATGCCTCTATAGTATCATTTGGAACGGGCCGTCAGCTAACTATTATATATCTCCCATGCAAGTAACAAAGAAAAGGGAACTCGATCTGCACAGTCCGCTTCAACCAAGATGCCTTCTGAGCACATGGCATCTAAGCGTGAAACATGTAGTGGGCCTGTGGTATTGTGTTGACCCCGCGACCGGGGTGTTGTACTTTTGCCACAGTGGAGAAAAGGGGGTGGAAAGTAGTCTCGGCATCCAGATACATTGGAATACTAAGAGGCAGGTGGGGGGGAGGTCTCTTGATAAAACTTACAGTAGCTTCCATGTCGGGGATAGTCATTTTCGCGCCATTGCCCCCATCTACATTTGAGGGAGTCTCCGGAATGGGTGTCAATGGTGCATTTCCAAGCATTTCAGCCGAAGCGAGCTTTCGAAGGCCTGATTTGACGGTTGGAGGGATATGCTCCTCGACTGTACTGATACCGTCGTCCGATTTCTTGGTAGTTAGATCTCGAGTGGACGGTGAGACAGCTCCAGAGTCCGATCTGTTTTCGAGAACACTCTGGATATTCATGGTGCTAATGGTGCTCTGTCGTCTGCTATCACGACGGATGCTTGGTGCTCTGGAAGCTATTTGGCCTCCGGCGGGAGGACCACGCAAAAGCTTCTTCCATTGTCGCCACATCCGTCCCAGGACGGGATTTAATGCAACTTTCTCCATATCCAATTCTTCGACTGAAGGTCTGTCAACGGCCTCGTAGTTACCATCTGCACCTTCCTCAGCCGCCGCTGCAATGCGGGCTTGGGAGAATCTAGCGACCGTTGCATGTCCCGCGACCAAAAGGGTCTGCTCGCCAATGAATTCCAGTATGGATGTCAAAAATATGGCAACGGCTGGCGAGACGGCGGATGGCTGCCCATTCCTGGCGTATTGCTCAAGTCCGTTTGAAGAGTACTCTGATTCTTCGTACCCATCCTCGTCGTCCTCTTCAAGGTCTCCCAAAGATGAGTAGATCATACACCTTAGCCTTGCTTTTTTCCAAACCCTCTCGATATCAAACTCCTCTCCCTCGACGCGGCCATCATCAGATTCATCTTCGTCGGCCTCACCAAGATATTCCTCTAGCTCCGCTTCCGCAGAGGCAATAGCTTCCCGGGCCAATCGGCTCTTTAGAACCTCTGTGACCGCAGGCCGTAAAGATTTGAGTGTGGTCGACTTTCCAACTAATAATATCGACCATAGAAGGTAATCGAGGAATTGATTTACCAGCCTCAGTGCATCAGGCGTTACAAGGATCGTCGGTGGGCCCGGCTTGACAATTCCCTCTGCTGATAATGTCTGGAAGAATGATTCATGATCGCTTGTAACAATTTGGGTAGCAGCTGCCGTAGCAATATAGGCAGCTTCTGGGAGAATGCTTGTGAGCGGAGTAGGTGTCGGGGAGCTGACACCGGAAACAGAAAGGGCCGTGTCTGACGACATGCTGAGGCTTCTGGATCTCGAGCGTGCTTGAGGTAGTAGATCCATAACGTCCGGTCGAGATTGTCGCATCATATTTTATAGTGGTGTTCCCCTGCGCCGGGAACTTGCGTAAATTCGGTATCGGAGAATTGAAATTTGAGGTTTGAAACAAAACGAGTCGTAATTAATGGGATTCACCGAGCTGTCAATGCGATCGTAATTATATTTCTCGCAGCAGCTGGAGCAGGGTGCTGGGTAAACACAGCTCCGCCAGTGGACGGGGGAATGGACGGAAACGAGAAAACAAGCAATTAAACCCAGCACGCAAAGAGAAAGACTATGCGATGCACGAGTACAAAAGCAGCCTCGTGATGTTGCGAGTTGGGGAAGTTCGAGCTCAATTCGGGACTAATAATAGGGAAGTCCGAGTCCTCGAGGATAACGGGCGGGGAGCTACTATATACGTCAGAGCTACTGGCCAGTGCAGCTACGATTGACCGAGAGAAAAAATATATATATGAATGGAAAACAGTTTTAAAGAACTGCTTTAGGCGTTTCAGATCGAGTCAAAGGGAAGGGTTGGAGGATTGGTCCTAATGTGCCGAATGGCCCGACGATGCTTTTAAATTCTGCGAGCGATGAGGTATTACCAGGGTAGTTGGACCGGCCTATGGATAAATTCGAAAATAAGGGAGGGCGTTCGCGATCCAAGGATTCTGAGAAGGTTAAAAAGGGGAAAATAAGAGATCTAGAGTTTAGTCAATGGTTAGGCGAACGGACTTGCTGCAGGTAGTTAGGCCCCACTAGGTCACCGAGTCGTGAACTAGTTCGGCCGTCGAGTGAAAGCATACAGCGGAAACAGTGTATAAAAAATTTTAAAAAAAAAAACTAAAAACTAAAAAAAATGTGGAGAGGAGGGTGATTAGATCTGGAGTTCGGACCCTTTTGATAGTCAAGGAAACATAGAAACATGCGCAAACACGGAGAAAGGATATAGAGCCAATGTCACAGCGTCAGGTCTGTGCGAATATCTGTTTGCTCCTCGGATTGGTTCGCCGTCGACACCATAACTTGGCTTGCAGGACGCACCAAGGTCGCAAGAAAGCAGGGTCATGCAGATGCAAGGCGGCGGGCAGGTGGACGCACCGGTGCAATTATAGTATGCCAGCCCCGAGAGACAAAACGGATAATATTATCAGGCCATGCAGAGAAGATAGCGTAAGATAGAACACGAAGGGTTAGGAAGGCAGGATGAGGAAGACGCAATGCGAAAAGGTGGATGCTGCCGGTCATCTATGCATTTCGCGAAACGGAACATGCATCCTTTCCTTGCCTGTTACCGATATAGTACTCCCAGTTTCCGAAGCTTTCGAAGGCTTCTCGGCGGACAGGCTGGAACACTACTGAGCAAGAATACGATACAATAGAAGTTGCAAATCTCGACTGTCAAATGTCACTCTCTGACAAGAAAAAAAATATGCAGGTACTTGTATATGCATGTATGGACACAAGCACATAATTCATATAGAAATTTGCAATTGTTATCGTCAATGTGACAAGCGATTGGGATTGGGGAGAACAACGATGGGACGAGTCAGCCAGTCAGCCAGCCAGCCAGCCAGAGGGCGGTCTAGCGAAAGCCACAGACGACCAAATTGGAGAACGGCTTGACAAATGCAAGAAACCGTTCGTACTGTTGGACCTGACACATACCGAAAGGAATCCTGCTTGAGCGACAGTAATGCAGGAGGGATAACCAAGCCAGTGATGCTGATGAGACTGCTGCCGATGATAATCACGACGGCAGTGGTAGTGATGAATGTGGAAGAAGAGAATGATTAGTCGTGCTATCGATCAGGTCGCATATGCGCATGGCAGTGCACGGCAGTCTGTGTTTGTAGTGGTGCTACAGAAGCAGGGAATCCATGTGACCGGCGAACAAACCCATACTCGCACAAGCACTTGTGGAAGCCGGCGAAACCACGATAACCTGCAGTGATTCGGAGGCCGTGATGCTCGGCAAGGATGGCAATGATGAAGTTGAAGTTGAAGTTGAAAGTGAAATGAGAGAGAGAGAGAGAGAGAAAGAGAGAGAGGCGAAGATGGAGAAGGTATTGAAGATGGAGAAAAGTTTGGGGAAGACCGAGGGAGAAGAGAAAGCGAGAGAGTGAGAGAGAGAGAAAAAAAAAAAAAAAAAAAAAGGAAAGACCGGTTCTCGATATTCACCTGCAAGTTAGAGGGCTAATTGATTGCCCTGCGATAATGGCTTCTCTCTATATCTCTCTTGTCCCTCTCAGCATCAACGGCTCCAAACTCTCTAACTTTAGGCCCTGGTTCCTGGTCGCTAGAGCAATAACCAAGTAGTTAAAAAAACTCAGGAGAACCTTTTCTTACTTTTTCTTTCTTTCTTTGTTTCTTCCAATGTTCTTTTTTGTTCTTTCAGGAACGCTTCCCAGTAGTGGGGGAAGGCGAGAAGGGTATAAAAGGCTCTGTTAAGGATGGCCTCTTTGTTGGAAGGCGGTGATAAATTGAAACTGACAGGCCGAGTGGGGCTGCAGGCTGTCTCGCTCAACCTCACAATTGGACAGCGGGCTTGGATGCCTCCCTTTTGGGTTGGTCCATATCATCTCTCAATCAAATTTATCAGAATCAAATTTATCGATTCGATAGTACGACCGAACTAACCATTACGAGGACCCGCGACCAGATACTCCAAGCCTTCTAGGTTCTGCAGAACCGAATTCTGCATAGAGCAAAAAAAAATTAAACAAATAAACTCAGTAGTAGCTTATCGTCGCCTGNCCCCCCCCGCCGATGGCGATGGCGATGGCGATTAACGGCGACGGCTGGCCGGCCGGAAAGCCCAGATCGCTGTCGATAATTCTCAGGACCCTCTTCCTCAGTCGGACCTTCTCCAAACCGACTGATAGCAAAGGGATCCTCCCAGGTCTTTCTCCTTTTGCATGGTCCGGTGTCGCCTACGGTTCAGGGGGGTCCAAGAAAGGAAGAGAAGTGTCAGTACTTGCCAGACATAGTAGACCCTGTCCTGGTACCTGAGCTGTTGACCAGGATCCAGCTGCAATCGAACAGGGGATGCCGGAGACTGACCTCATGGAACACAGCACGTCTGTTGGCTCCCATAGGCACACACAGCCTGCACCTGCCGTTTGCTCGAAAGAACGCCGCTCATTTGACAAAAGTGCCTGTGCGCGGGCCCAACCAAGTTCTGGCGGCTTTCAATTACCATACAATTACGAAGCACATACAGAAGTTAATATTATTACTCAGTATACTTCGTACAGAAATCGATAACCACTTTGTTACATTTACACCTCAACCGATTACCCAGGTTGCTTCAGTTAATTATGATAGCGTATTTACATGAGGAGCACACGCCTACTCTAAAGCCATGATCATGTGAGTTATCGCCACATTACTTAGTGGCCCTCGGACTTCGATCTAACTGAGTATTGATATTTAGAAGCGCTAGCAGAGGGCAAAGGTAAAAAGGTTAAAAAATAAAAAATAAAAATCGTCTAGTCCGCCCGTCGGGAATCTGTACCATGGATAGTTCGAAGACAGAGGTCTCCTTTTCGACCTGCTACGTAGCCCCGCCGCATCTCTGCATGCATTTTCTAAATTAAGAAAGCCGTCGACGGTCCAAAAATCGGCCCTCAAAACAGGCGCGGTCCCGTTTTATGCATGATTGCCTCCAACAAACATGCAAACCAAGGCAGCTATTCTCTAGCCTCACAGTTGCAACCGAGTTCTTGTCGATGTAGGATACGAGGCCGTTTGATTGGCCGCCTGGGACATCGCTGCACCGCACATGTTCCCTTGTCGCTTCCCACATCAGCCGCGCACCTTGGCTCACGGAGATTGGACCGAGGTGTTTTTTCCCTCCCCCTTTCTAACCCAAAACATCCAAGATTAAAATCTTGCGATAGAAACACAAACTCTAAAACAGTTCAGCCTCTTCCGCCCGTCGACGCTTTTTGCGCGCGTCAAAACTTATGTAGAACAACGGCACAACAGTCTTTACCACATTGTCCATTTCCAACATCGAGATACTCCGTCTCGATAAGACACTCTTTTAACTAGAAGTATCGCTCCAAACAGAGAGAGAGGTTACAGGCAAACCTCCAATTTCACTCATTTTAATATTTAGTCGCAAATTTTGAGGGACAAAAAAAAAAAAAAAAAATGTTGCTACGAATCCAGTTCCTCCTCTCTGTACTCCTTATCTCTGGTAAACTCGTCCAGGCTGGTTTCTGGGACGACGTTACGTCGGCTTGGGATCCCGCCACCGACGGTGTGAAATGCTTCTTCGGCGACGAGAACGCTTGCGAATCAACGGATGCTCCAGCGCCCACTGCCCCTCCCACCGTCGCTCCCACAGATGTTCCTGCGAAACCGACAAAGTCCGATGAAGGTGGTAAAGATAAACCCGAGCCAACAAAACCACCGAAGCCGAGTAAACCGGAACCACATCCGGAGACTACCGCACCACCTAAGACGACTAGTGTAGCTAGAACTTCAACCGATAAGCCAACAACTACGGTTGAACAGAGCAGTGTTACGACCGAAGCACCCAGTTCAACCTTTAGCACAGAAACTTCGACGCAGACTTCCAATGATGCTTCGGAGGTATCCAATACTGCGCCGGCAGCGACAACTTCTTCCTCAAGTCAAGCCTCGCAAGGTTCCAGCGGTGGCAACGTAAAACCTGGCATAGTCGCCGCAGGAATCATAGTCGGCATTGTGGTCTTCGCAGTAATCGGCGCCGTTGTCTCGATCATATATAGAAGACGATGGCGTGAAAAGCAGGCTGCCATCGCGAAGGCAAGAGTGGAACAGATGGATTTTGGGAAAGTTGGGGTATAACATGAACGGAACACGGGAAAATGCGGATTACGAGTTTAAGGTTCAAGCCGGACGGCGCGGCTCTGTGGTTTCGGAGTGGTCCGTGTACGATTTTACGTGTTCACGTCCAAGGAGACGTTTTTCATTTCATGATATACTGGGTATATGTTTTTTTTTTCCCTTTATGATGTAGATTTTGGGAGGCATTCACTGGTCAATATTCTATCACCGACACTCATTCAACCGGCGGTACCATTAGATAGTTTTGTACGTAGTAAACAAAATTACTAATTACCCTTCGCATCATATGATCATTGTCTCGTAAACCAGACTGTCGCACTATATATGATCACGAATAATATTCAATGGAACTCCCCGCTCTAAGCCCCGCTCCAAGAGAATCGGGCTTGGTTGCCAAAATCATTACTGCCGGATAGGCCCTTGCGTCTACCCGCTCTAGAGACCTGATCTAGATCCCCAAATCCGAAATCATGATATCATCGAACAGAGCGCTCGTTCCGTCCGAAAAATCCATTGGCTGGCTCGGTTGGCTTCGCTCCACAAAAACCTCCAAGCCACATGTCGAGTCTCCTTCAAATTCCTTTTCAAAGCGCCCAGATCCTGCGCCCAGGAAATTGATACCAAGTAGAATACTAATTTCATCTCGTCACTTGATCTCCATGCATTCCAAAAGGGTCCCATAAAGCACACACTATATCAAATCGTTCCTAGATAACACGGAGCGAGATGCACGCCGCATTCCAACACTTGGTCGAGTTCCCTGTACACTGCATGTTGCACAAGAAGGAACATGGAGTATCAGGTGCTGCTAAGCAATCGATGCACAAAGTTTGTACCTGCAGCAAACCCACCTGCAAGCTAGCAGTGGTTGGTCACATAATATGCCGTCTTATGCGGGAATAGTGTATGAAAGGGAAGAGGGGCCTTATATTTCACGGCATAACTGAAGTCTTGGTGGCCGTCCTCAGTTTGACCATACAAAACGATTCGCCAGAGGAAATTCGGGTTTAGAAGATTCACGACATGTCTATAAGCATCAACGTCTTGAAATCACCGCTTTGATGAAAGACCTTGTGGTGTACTGGTGTGCATAACGGGATTTGAAACCGAAGGCTGTGGTTCGATTCCATACATGGTCATTCTATAATTTATTTATTTTTATTTATTGTATTTTTATTGCCCTGTATAAGGTAGGCTTTTGTCTCTTCACCTTCAAATGACTTCGTTGAAGCACATTTTCAGACATACGATAGTCTGCCTCCTTACGAAAGATAAATGGTCCCATTTATCCAATACTATAACGTTGAGCCAGGGTAGCATCGCGGCTACCCTTGCAGATTGCAGAACCAAGCATGGGGGTGTATACATAGGAAGTTTCGCCGGCGCACCGACCAAAACCGCCCCCATCAAAACCCGTTCCGCTATCCAATTCCCGGAACGCTTTGTGCTCCTCTCGGATCCATCGAAGAGAGTTCACAGTTCCAGGAAAAATAGCACTGCGGATTGTGAGCCAATAGTCTGGCGGCGGACCAAACCAATTTTGATATCCCCTAATCGTTGTGACACCGGGCCGGCGTCATTAATAAATTACTTTGGTAACAGACAAATCTCGGAGCTGTCCCTTCCTCAGTTACCAGGGATAACCCTTTCCGTGCTGACTATAAACCTGCGGAGTATTGAATGTCCAATTAAAGGTGGATTCGCATAGGCTGAACCGGCGCCCAAATTTATTTATTATTCATTGCCATGCTATAGAAATTAGCTGTTATACACCTCAAGAATGCGAAAATTTTGCGCAGAGTTCGTGGCCTATATCATGCTCTCTTAATGGAATTTATTTCTCAATCCGTACCGCGGAAACGGAATCGATAAGTTCCATTATGAAGAAGGGGGGGGTTTTCTTCCCAGATTGGGATCAGGTAATCCTCGGACTAGCAAAAGCGTGGCGGTTCAAATAATACCATTAAAATCGTTGATGATTTACATATACCACTAACGATATCGGCCTGCCGCTATACTACTCCAACAATCCTCCAATGTGATCAAATAATCGCATCTGCAAAAGAGAAAATGACAGAATGAAAGAGAAAGAAAAGAAAAGAAAGAAAAAAAAGGCCACTCAAACTTTTTTCGCTTCTCTCCCTTCGGTTATTTCGAAACCTCTCTCACTTTTTCACCCTTCCCGTGCGGAAAGGCTGTTGGCCACCCGCGCGACTCTAACCAAAATGTGAATCTCTCTCTGTCGGTTGAGTGGTTCGTGCTCTCTTGGCCTGATCAAATCGTTCTGGATCCACAAGCGAACCCCCATATGAAAAATCCTACATTCCCCATCTTAGACCTTTCGTAAACCGTGTTTTCCCTCCCGTCATGAATATATGTACATATATTCTTTAGGCGGGTTCCTGACGATCAATGGGAACCACTCATGATAATTCCTCAGCCTTTCATGGGGAAGCTCGAGGCGGATAGCCGGTCCAATGATATCCGGAGGCGAGCCCCTTTCGCCACGTTCTCTTGGCTATCGATTCTGGGTTTGTAGTTGATTGCGTTTCGCCAGGTCGTTGAAGTGGGTCCCCAGATTGAAGTATGGGAATTCATTTTTCGGACTCCACATCCCAGTTGAGAGAGATCCTGCTGCGCCCGTTTCAGCAAGGTACCGATAAAACAGACAGGCGAATACGAAAGACCTTCTTCTTTTCTTCTACACATACATTCCAAACGCTGGTTTGGACGTCAAAAGGTTATGCGAACCGCGGTGTTAGGGTAGGGTCGGTTAGTTCCTTCGTCTAATTTGCATCTTTAGCCGTGGGAAAAGCCAAACCAAGCGGTAATAAAAGGCATGGGGGAAATTATCCTAGTAATAGCTCAGTTGACGATTCAATATTGTGTTTGGGGCTTAGTTAGATAGATATACATTTGGAACTACTGCAGACTTTTTTTTCTGCTTGGGTTTCTCGTAGTTTATCCTATGATACACCTGAGAAGAAAGCCAATCGATGTTAACGCATGTTAACGTTATCAAACTTGTGCCTGCCCAGGCAATTTGCTGATGGAGTCGGACACAGCCTTGGAAAATGGATGCTAACGAAATATCTATCTGAATGTTTAGCGACGAGCGAGTACTCTATGGTTAGGGCTCTATAGAGTTAAACTCATTCAGACAACTCACATAATGAATTAATGAGTACATACTTGCAGTACTTGAGGCCAGAACTTTTATAGTTTGTCTGTTCGATAGCTACCATTATTGTGAAATTGAGGAGTCCCGGAACAAGGTATAAGACACACACATATATATAGTTATATATATAACTACTTGAATATATCATGAATCACATATTAACAGACGCGCAGGCGGGCGCATATCCTGAGATCAATTAGATACCCACCGCCTAAATTCAGGCGCCTAGACGTATAGCGACACATATATCGCTATATGAGATATATATGGTTGGCCGGTTTGATGATATCGACGTCTTTACATCAATAATTGTCGAGAATATGTTGAATTACAGGTACAATTACACGAATACAGCCATCTCGGCTTAAAAATCCTCAAAGCGAAGGTCCAATGAGAGCCCTTCCGAAGTTTTTTGTCGTTCGGTGTTGCTTCCACACGTGCATTACATCGAGCCACACGTGCATTACATCGAGCCACACGTGCATTGCATCGAGCGTGCAACAAATTCGAGGCTGAAAGTCCAACCGCAGTCATACGATAGTGCAGTGTTGATGTAAGGTCAACGTTCGCGCGTGTATTAATACGTCCTGTTCCTGTATTCAAGCCTTCAATAATCAACTTCGAATTCCGCAGTTACCGATTTCACTAAGACGAGCATAGAGTTATTGTAAACCTATATATATATCCACTAATATTAGCTAATCTGTCATCGAGATACCGTTGGTGACGTGATTCGTATATATCTTAATATCACCCGAAAGCCTCGAAAGGCCGAGACCCAAGCTTTTCAGAGAGCGGGCATCGATATCGATCGGAGAGCAAAGATGGCCGATCCACTCTCTATTACAGCAGGCGTTTTCAGCGTCGCAGCTTCTTTAACGGCGCTATCTCTCAAAATCGGCGAAATGAGCGAATTGATGCGAGAAGCGGCGACCGAAATCCAAGAACTCACCCAGGAAGTCGATTCTTTAAGACTAATAGTAAACCAGATAAATAGACTTCAATCGGAAGGCAGGATAGCCTTTGTGCTAAGGAAAGACCTCACGATCATTCTACAAGGGCTTAACACTACAGTCGTCGAATTCGACTGTTTCTTGAGAGATACACTTAAAAAATATTTCCGTGGGACATATTGGATGTTTTCAGGAAAGGCGAAGTCTATTAATCTGTGTCGAAAACTTGAATCGTACAAAGCGACTTTGGCCATCACTCTGCACGTGTCATCG
>JAJTTS010000004.1:642988-728102 GCA_036971165.1 Arthrobotrys iridis
CCAGCTATAACAAGAATACCAATAAATATATTGTTTAAGGCCTAGGGATAGACCATAGATCTGAGCCTTTGGCTGACTGAAATCAGATCATCGATTCTAGGGTCACAGGAACAAGGAGATGATATTATCCGCGGGATCAATAGCGTTCGATCTTGTTTTTCCGGAGTTGACAGTTACGTTCTCGAGCGCTATCTCACGGAGCTTGAATCAGTCTATGAGTCCACGGTGATAGGAGATACTACTGTAGGCTCGGAGCCAGCACCGCTCTCTCCGATTTCTGAGAAATATTGTGATGACCCGATAGGAAGCGCGCCCTTGGGAAAAGTTCCATCACAACCGCATTCCATAATGTATCCGGGTACACCCGCGACACCGAGCCCCTCAAGTGGCCCGCTCTAGGTCATTTATTCAGATTATTCTGCTGATTATTATCATATAGCTGCCCAAGACTCACAGTTACCGCAGTCTGGTAACTTAACAATAGCGGATATCTGGAGCCGAGGCATGACAAAGGAGGTATATAACATTGAAGAGACTCAAGCCAAATTTTTGGATAAAACACCGCTCCATATCGCAGCCAGGGATGATCATTTTGCTGTTTGGAGACATGCAGCTGAATGGCGTGTTCATGAATTTCATGGCTGCGGAGTTAGGAACTATGGGAAACTAACTGTAGGTAGCTTGTCAGAAAAACGGATTGAAGTCACTGAAGATATTTTTATCAAGAAGTTATCTCTCGGCCCCGAATACATATCAAAATCATTGGCCTTGAGTCAAGAATTATTTTGGGCCGCAGCGAATGAGATGCAGTTCACCGATCAAGGGCATCTGATCATCGTTTTCACACATCTTCTCGAAGAGTTTGATACAAATAAACGAAATTCGGTCATCATCGTTGAACGAAACAAGATCGGTTCATACCGACTACTCTCGCCCGTCTTAAACGCAAGCGGCTTTTCATGTCCACGACTCTCGCGAAATGGCAAGTTTTATGCGTATAAAGACGCTAGAGGCAGGCTACGGGTATTCAACCTCGTCACATCCAGCCACGAGCATGACGACATGTATGAGCCAGTGGGGGGAAAAATCTTCAAGATTGTGTGGGCGGAAAACTGTAAAAAAATTCTCGCTCAATTTGGTGTCGAGCGCTCACGCCCTGGGTATTGTTATTGGCGCATAGCCGTTTATGATGTGCCAAGGGGCACTCTGCTTCACCAAATTAAGCTGAATCCTTTTTCCCTCATGAGCTCGGTCCCTCGTGATATCGAATTCGGCCCGCGACACCACGGGTCCGTCCATTTAGATAAGTACTTTTTCAAAGGAGACAGTAACAAGGTCATCATCACCGGAAACGAGCTCGAAAAAGGGCAGAATTCTACTGCATCTGGCAGTGGTTCCACCTGCCGCTGGATCAACTTTTGTATCGATTTTGATCTTGATGATGAAAAAGCAGTTTTCCGAAGTATCTATGATGGGCCGGGAGGAAAGAATGATACTATTTTGTTCGCACCAGATGGGTCCTGCTTCCTCAGATATGACTTCCTATGTTTTCATACTTCACCGCATCAGAGACCGCCCGCCCCCCTCATTGACAGTCGTTCCGGTAAACCGATTTCGTCAAGCGGCAGCAAGTTGGCAGGAGACGGCAGATTCGTCTTTGACTACGACGGCCGAAGAATACTTAGACTGAAGCACGTGGATAAAAAATCCGGCAGACTCGAGCTTGAAGTCTGGGAACCAAAACGGTGATCGCGTTCCGACTAGACCAATGATACTCAGTACTTATTCAATATCAATGTACATCTGCCCGGAACACTTGATCCGAGTTTGTAAACTACTATTGATTCAACCCTCGAAATATATCAAGCTGAAGGTCGGATTAATGATACTCCACCTCTTGAACAAATCACGAATCCCTGTTTTGAGAAATTTATTCCCTGGCCCTCTGTTGCGTCTTTCCATTTGGATGATTTGTATCCTTTACCTCTGTTTGATGTTTTTGTAAGGCTTCGCTCCCGCAATGATGGCTGCTTTCTATATGTATAGCTCTGGATTTAAAGGCTCTAAAACAAGGATTGTGTTTTTTATATATAAATTTATCTAATGTTTCCAAGCAACCTGCCATGCGATACTGATGTTGGGATAAAGAACTGGAACATCCTTCAATGTTAGATCCATAGAATATACGTATTAAAAGTCCCGCCATTGATTTGTATTCCTCGAGCACCGGGTTACATCGCTATTCCTCTCAGTAACAGCACCATGGAATCACAAAGGACTAGACAATTGTTCGAAGTTCTCGATATTCATATAACTTTATTATTGATATTCCGCACAAAGGCGGCGATTCGTAAGATCTCCCCAAAGTCCAGGAAACCGCACTTCTCTATACACATTCATATTATGATTATATAAAACAAAGGAAATATATATATACCTTACGGCCAAAAAAAAAAACACGCTAATCGAAAAAAAAAAAGGGACAGAAAAAAAAGCTTCTAATCCACCTTTTACATATCCCTTCCATCGGAGGCGGCCTTGACCAACTCCCTCAACTTCTCAACCTTGACACCCTTCTCCAAACTCACACCGTCAACGCCGATACACCCCTTCAAAGCCTCGATGACCCAATCCTGACAGTTCCACCCTTTATCAACATTGTTGACCTCGACCTTCTCGAACACCTCTTCGACCTTCTCCACGTCCTTCTCGTAGACTTTTCCGACGTGGAGGACGTGCGCCAGGCTCTGGGACTTCAGAACGTAAACGTCGTCGCGGGGGCGGTATTCGAAGAGCGGGTGGCCGTGGATGACGTGGTGGGCCGTACCCGCGTGGGAGAGGGATTTGGTGATGATGATTGCCCAGTGGTCGGGCTTTTGGGCGCCGGAGGCGTCACAGCCGCGGTCGTAGGCGGCGATGTAGATTTGAAGGGCTTGTGGGCGTTTGAAGATGCTGTTGAGGCCGAACATTTTGACTTTTTTGTAAGATGGAGATTTTGTTTGGTTGAAGCGTGAAATGAAGTTTGGGATATGAAAGTCGTGAGAGTGTCTTTTTTTTCTGTCGTACTAGTTAAAGTGACAGAATATTGTGATGGACGAAAAAAATTAATGTCGTGAGGTAGGTAAGTCGGAGACTTCTTTTTTTAAGATTATTTATTCTTCCTTTGTAAGGCTTTTATAGAAGAAATATAGAACGTGGTGGATTGCTATTTTTAAAATTGGTTTTTTGTGTGTAGACGTTTTCTGGAAGCCGCAGCAAAGGAATAAGGCTCTTTTGTGTAACTGAAAGATGACAAATGATTGTGCGATTGTGGTTTGAGTGTTGTGGTAATTTGTTGGATAATTTGTGTTGTAATGTGTGGTAATTTGTTCGATGATTCTTTTCCCAGCTTTTTATTCTGCTCTGCAGATGAAAGATTGACAGTTGCAAAATAAAAAATAAAAATAAATAAAAATAAATATTTAAAAAAGAGGTTTTAAAAGAATGGAAAAAATAAGGATTGAAGAATTGAAGAAAAAAGAATGGCTTTCTAGAAAGTCTAGTTGATGTAAGAAGGTAAGAAAAAAAAGAAGAGCGAACCATCCACAGCCGTACACGTCTTTTTATGTATGACCTCGTCCGTCAACCACCGCCGTTCGTAGAAATGGTTCGTTGAAATCCGAATGCATGGGGTACCCGGACCGTTCGTTCATGCCAGCGAGGTTGCGGGTTTGGAATACCGCGCGCGTTTATCCTTACAGTGCATCCTATTGGCCGGGGGGTCCGCACGCCTTGGTTGAATTTCCCACCCACACCCCTCGCTTGTAAATTATGGATGAGGGTGTGGGAGCACACACCTGCAGGAACGGAATGGAAAGACCAGAAGGCTGAGCCAGTCTCGAGCGGGGATTTGACGCTGGTGGGGATGAGGTGAAGCACTCGATTTAACTTTTTCGCTCTTTTCTCACCTTTTTCCAGAAATCAATTTATCCATCTCTTTCCGTTTTCGGACATGTATTATTTTTTTTTTTTTTTAATTTTTACCGTGAAGGTGGTTCTTTTTCTATAAACGGCTGTTTCATCGATGACCCCTTATTCTTTTTTTGATATCGTACAGTACATACGAAGTACATGTACAAACATTGCAGGCCTACGCTTAACCATCGCATCACACCATTCGCGCTGGATTCCTATCACTGTTAATTTTTGAAATTTCGCGATTCGGATATTCATGATACGTTGTTTCGGAGAGAAAAAAAAACGGGAAATTAGGAAAATCTGGATCAAGGTTTGAGGATTGATTGATTGATTGATTTGAATCACCCGTCTAAACCGGTTAGAGAGTGCGACTTCCCCTCCTCATTTACTTTAACTCTACTCTACCGTACTCTGTCAAACGTCGCGCGCAAAAGGAAACGACGTTAACGTTGAGAGAGATTAACACAGAAACGGGAAAAAAGTTCTGTGTCTTTGGATTCAAGGTTCTAACAATAGATAGATAGCTAGATTTCACTGAACGGCCGGGTATTATATCCACTTTCTAAGGGTGTTTTTTTCTCTTTTGGTCGCATGCGGGTTTTTCTTTCTGGTGTTAAGCCAAAACTAGCCGAAAGGTTCTGCAGCTGTTCTTTCTTTCTTAATTCCTTTGGTCACAAACCCGGCGAGCTGGGAACCTCCAATCCTAAGCTTCACCCAACCAACTAACCCCCTTTGCCCTGCCTCTCCAGCGCAGAATCCAACAACGGCTCCCTACCAAAGAACACCAACTCCTTCATTCTCCGACAGAGTATCAGCGTATCACAGGAAAAGAGAGAAAGAGAGAGAGGGTAACTCCACACGAGAAAAAAAAAAAAAAAAAAGAACTTCCGCATGAACGCATGAACAGCCGAGTTTGCCCTGGCTGAGTATCCGATCTGGACTCCAAACCACTCCACAAGTATACTCCTACGTGTTCTTGTTCCATGGATTAGGGCAGACAGAATCAACTTCAAACCAAAACCCTCATAATAATAATAATAATTATCCACCACGCCACATCCCGCGCCAACGCCTTAAACATAAACCCTTGATCGCCTAAAATTCCGATACCTTTAAGCAAACAATCCAAGATTCTAAAAAAAACCCTCCCATCATCGTCATCATCATCATCATCATCATACGTACCATACCAAAAGTAACTAAAAAAGAAATCCGAAGCGTGGGGGGTGGGTGTCTCTAGCTAAATGCTCCTCCCCTTCACCATCACCCGCCGCACCCCCCTCCCCGCGACATTCCGCCCGACACCCCTCCACCCGGCTCACAAGCTCTCCCTGGACCTTCAGATATATGTCTCTAGAATACTACACCGCCTGTTCGGCTTCTTACACCGCCTGTTCACGGTGTTTATATTGAAGAATACGAAGGGAAAGAGGGGGAATCCGCAGGGGTTCCGTGTGGCTAGGGTTTACGGCGGGTGTTATGTGAAATGGGGCGTGAGGGATGTGGAAGCCCGGGCGATGGGGTACGTTCGCGAGAACACGGGCGTGCCTGTCCCGAAGGTTTGGGGGTTCTGGAGTCACCGCGAGAGGGGTGGGAGTAGCAGCAGCAGTAGTAATAACAGCAACAGCAACAGCAGTAGTAGTAATAGTGCTTCCAAAAGTAGGCTTATAGCCTCAGATGAAGACGTTGTGAGGAGGAGGAGGAAGAGTGGGTCCGGAGAGCTGAATTACATGCTGATTGAAGCGTTACCCGGTGACCCCGTCGGTGAGGTTTGGGCGGAGATGGATGATGTCGCGAAGGACAGGTTTGGACGGGAGTTTGTGGGTTATCTGAGGGAGCTGAGGGCGCTGGAGCAGCCGGGTGTCCCTCTACGCGGTGCTTCTGAGGGGGATGGCGGGGTTAGGACCGGGTATGTTAGTGCGGTGGATTACCAACCTCTGACGGACCATAGGATCGCAACGGTGCCGTACGGTCCTTTTGAAGATGTGGATGGGTGGCTGGAGTGTGAGTACCTCCTTGGATACGTGGCCAAGGCGCGCCCTAGAGATGTTTATGAACGACTAGAGGGCGGGTTGAAGAGGAGGAGAGACGTGGTGTTCACGCACTCTGACCTGACGCCTAGGAATGTGCTGGTGGAGAAGGAGAGCGGACGGATTACAGGAATTGTCGACTGGGACTCTGCGGGGTGGTGCGTGGGGTGGTGGGAAGGTGTGAAGGGGGTCTACGGTTGGAACGACGGGAGCTTTGGACGGAAAGTTACCACCGACGAAGAAGACAAGGGCGGTCTGATGGAGACGTGGAGAGGGCTTTTGAGGGAGGTCGTGGGCGACTTTGAGGGCGAACTCCGGGCGGACGAGGAGATGAGGGACATCTACGGGTTTCCCTATTAATCTTCTATTTCTTTTTACATACATTTTTTTTTCTTTCTTCTTCATGAAGTAACGGCGTTCAGTGGTGTCGGTGATAATTCTAGCATTCTTTTTTTTATATTTATATTCTTTATTTACTGGCTGATGAGGCGTATGAATGGAGGAGTGTGCATGTACATACATACATACATATACATACCATGCAGTGGAAGAGGGGGGGAAGTTGCATTAGACATTAGCATCATGAAGAGGGTGTATATGGGAGACACAGTTCTACGGACAATCGATCTTAGCAAAAGATATACAATCAAACACCTGCAGCGAGTAAGTATAAACCCGGTCTAGGTCTACTTGTTCTCCCACGGCAGGCCCTTCGCCTTCCTCTCCCGCAGGACGATCGAGTCGTGTCCCTTCCTGACAAAGATGTACACGATAGTGCAGACCCAGGTCAGCAGGGTCTCGAAGACAAAGCCCACCCTCGGCGTCGGCCCGATCAGCGCCGACCTCGCCGCTCTAGCTAAAAACGTTGTGACGGGTAAGACCTGGCCCCTTTGCAGCTCTTCCAGGCAGTACTTGGCGACGTCTTCCGCTGTCTGCGGCTTATCGTCCTCCTCTTCAATTTTCTTCAAAACCTCTGGTTTGGTCTTGTTCTCGTTTTCGAGACCCGGGGTGAGGATCCCGCCGGGAAAGCAGCAGTGGACGCCGATGTCGTAGAGAAGGCATTCCTGTCGCAGGGTGTCTGTCAAAGCGCGGAGGGCGGCTTTGGGACCGACGTAGGAGCTGTAACCGACGACGGGACACAGAGCCGCCAGCGAGGATGTGAAGATTATCTTCCTCTGGTGGTTCCCGTCCGTCGGGTACTTTTGGGCGGGAGGTGGACGGGAGGTCATGCGCTGCAGGACGTTGTGGGCGATGTACACGGCGGACCAGTAGTTGGTCTTCATGGCCCATTCGAGGTCCGCTGGCTGGTATTCCCTGAAGAAGCCGGGGTTCGCGCCGCCTTTTGTTTAACATACACACATATCCACAAATTAGACATTCGGAACTACCCATGTATATAGGAAGAGCAGGAGTGGTAATGAAGAATGTGACTTACCGGCACAGCACCAGAGGATCTCGATGTCCCCGATCTGGGCCTCAGCTTCCGAGACGGCCCGCTGGGCGCCCTCGGCTTCGGAGAGGTCGGCAGAGATGACGGCCAGCTTCTGGCCGGGGTACTTGGAGGCATTGGCGTCCTATTGAATATTATGCATTAAAACACATATCCTCATTGATCAAATTTACTTCATCCTGATACGATGAAGAGGGAGAGAGAGAAACATACAATGACAGCCTGGATATCCTGTCCGGCGGCGGCCAGCTTTTTGAGATCCCGGGCGACGATGGCGACGTTGGCGCCCAGCGAGGCCAGCAGAATAGCCACGGCCTTGCCCATTCCCTGGGAGGCGCCGGTCACGATGATGTTCTATCGCAGTCACAATTATAGTCAGCCACAGCCTCTTCCATCATATAAAATGTAAAATACAATATAAAGTATAAAAAATAAAATAAAATAAGAAAATAAAATAAGAAAATAAAAAAGAATTGAATACAATTGAGATAGAATAGAATAAGAGTATATTATATTATAAGGAAGGGAACTTACACGGCCGGCGACGGGCATCTGGTTCTTTGCAAAGAGCCCCATCGTGAGAGACGAAGCGGCGACGAGGAGAGCAGCAGCAGCAGTGGTGAGGCCAACAGCGACGGGACTATCGGGCACTCTCAGGCTCATTCTTTGGATGCCAAAGAAGGAGAGGAAGAAGAGGAAGTCGCGATCAGACAATGCCTCAGACCATGTACGACGAAATCTGACACGAAGTTAGATATAAGATGACCTCCTGAAACCGGTTCAGCCGTCGTTCCGAATATTCAATCTTCAGCCCGGCTTGTGACGCGACACGGCGAAAGCTTAGCATCGGCTGGGCTGGTTGGGCTTTGGCGGTTTTGGCGGGCTTGGTGGTGGTGTGGGGAACTCTTTCAATTTCTTTTCTGACCAACCGTTAAATTTCCACCCGAAGTTGATATCACCTGCAACTGCCGTTTCCACAAAAGCAGCATCCGACAGCACGGGAGAAGCGCAGAAGAAGAACAAGAAGAAGAAGAGCGATACGAAGAATTCGCCGGAGGATATCGGGGGAGAGAAAGAGGAAAGGGAGAACAGAGGCATGATCCGTCCGCAATGGGTCTGCCGGCACTGTCTCTCCAGGGCATCCCGTCTGGCCCGGCCGGCTCTGGCGCAGAACATCACCATCATCAGACGGCTGTCGCACAGTACGCTCTCATCCCACTATTCTACGACCACGACAATTGGCTGACATGAAAGGGAGTGCCCAGCTCCTGCCCGTGCCACCACCGCTGAAAACGATGCGGAAGATACAGACCTGTTCCTGGCAGAATCGCTGCTCAGAAGAGCAAAGCAGCTGTCGACCAAGCACGACGTCCTTGAGAGGCAGCTGATGGAGGACTTTGACACAAAGACTGCGGCCAGGGCGGGGCACCTGCGGCCTGTGTCCGAGGCTCTGAAGGAGTACGAAGAGGCTGTGGAGGTACCGTGAGATTCCCTCTCTCCTTTTATCTCTTTCCTCTTTTTCTTTTTTTCCCCTCGAATAGAACCCTTGAATCATACAATTGAGTGTACGGTGAAGCTGACGAGCCGTCTAAAAACTAAGAACCTGAGGGAACTGCGAGCGCTGGCATCGGACCCTGAGTCGGACCTGTCAGCCATGGCCGCCGACGACATTCCCCCCACGATTGACCAAATCCGGACGTCCTCTGCCGCTCTTACTACCTCCCTCGTTCCGCGGCACCGATTCGCAGCTTACCCGTGCACCATCGAAATCCGACCGGGCACCGGTGGCTCCGAGGCCACCCTCTTCGCCAACGACCTCTACAAGATGTACAACTCTCTTTTAAACATCCTCCGCTGGCAGAGCTCTGTCATATCCTACCAAACTCACAACGAAATCGGCGGCGAAGGGTGCTCGGAAGCCATCATCAGCGTGTCCACCCCTGAATCTTATGACCTGCTGAGACACGAGGCCGGCGTGCACCGCGTGCAGAGGATACCCGCGACGGAGAATAAAGGCAGAACCCACACATCTACGGCGACGGTTATGGTGCTGCCGAAGCTGGGAGATGATGAAGGGGATTTCGAGCACGGGACGGATGAGGATCCGCTGGCGCAGATTGACATGAAAGATGTGAAGACGGACGTCATGAGGGCGAGCGGGGCCGGCGGGCAGCACGTCAACAGGACGGAATCTGCGGTCAGAATGACACACATTCCCACAGGGATCGTGGTGGCCATACAGGATTCGCGATCCCAGCACAAGAATCGGTCTTCGGCGCTAACGATCCTCAAAGCGAAGGTGGCGGAGAAGAGGCGGAAGGAGAAAGAAGAAGAGGCATTAAGCATGAGACGCGGGGTGGTCAAGGTTGGCGCGGGGAGGAGTGACAAGATCCGGACGTACAATTTCAGTCAGAACCGGGTGACGGACCACAGGAGCGGGCAGAGCAACCACGACCTGCCGCGGCTGATGGACGGTGACGGGCTGCTGGAGATGATTGAGGGGGTCAGAGAGTGGGATAAGCAGCGCAGCGTCGAGGTGATGTTAGCCCTGCAGGAGATGGAGGACGAGAAGAAGAAGAAGAAGAAGCAGGAGCAGGTTAGTAAGCCGTAGCACCTCTTCGATACGATTCGAGGTATCTCGTCGGAGCTTCATCGAATTACAATTCAAAGTAACCTCGTATCAAAGGCCGTCGAGTATAAACCGACCTCATGTACATATATCCATATATCTATAAATACATACTTTCACACTGCTGCAAAGCACTGCTTCGTTGATATACTGACACCAGTACTCGACTATATATATATGTGTAACATCCTGAACGAGAGTACATTGGTACATACCCAAATACTTCTAATACTGAAGTAGCTGTCTAAATAAGAGCCTACGTAGATATGTATAGTAGATATGTATATACGGTCCTCCCCCATCCAGCTAGTCTCGCTGTATCAGTTTATCGGCGCCTATTTCTTTCGCCAACGGTTTTCTTCCTCTGCGGGAAAAATTTGTGTAGCAAAGAAAAGGAAAAAAAAAAGCGGATTAATCGATCCCACACGACCTCCCTCCAAACGTCAAATTATAACCAACGGGGACCTCGACATCATCACCTGTCCGGAACCCCATCGACATCTCCACCGACTGAGAATCCGCCTCCCGCCAGCTTCATTGGCATTCTACACATTGATATCGATATCGATATTTCTAGCTGTTGACGGGTTTTTTTCTTTGTCAGACAGGTGCCGACGGACAGCCCACCAGCGGAGAATTCCATTGGCACCTACATTACGTAGCGCCAGCAGTCTCAAACGTTGCAAACCACACGCCACTGGATCATATAACAGAAACTTACAAGCCCGACAGAGGAAAAGAGGAACTTCCTATGTTTGTCGTCGGGTAACCATCGACTTTCTTACAATCAATCAATCAATCACTCTGGCCTGCCGACATTGATATTGTTACTTGTTAGACCTTAATTCCGTGACGAAAAAAAGGCTTGCCGTTGATATTAAACACCAAACTACCCCACCAACCCACATCCGGAACGACCGTCTANTTTCTAACGCTCGAAAACAAGAACCATGTCGAACGCTATACCTTCACAGCCGGCGACGGCGGCTTTACCCGTCGACGCATCGTCCTCGCTATGGTCCCGTATATCCGGCTGGGTCGCTGACAACAAGGCCGTTGCCTACACCGTTGGCGCCGTCGTTGTCGTCGTCACCGGCGCCGGCGTCGTATACTACTTGAACGCGCAGAAGGACGGCGGCATCAAGAAGATCGGAGAGGTGCACGTTTCCGACTCGCCGACGGGCGACCGGCAGGATGGATCAGTACGAAAGAAGAAGAAGAAGAACAAGAAAACGAAGAAGGATGACGGCGACAAGGATGAAGCCGCTGCGATCTGTATTACATCCCTCTCTCTCTCATTCTTTCCTCTAGTTTTACGATGGGGGTTTTATACGAGCACACTGCTGACTTTTGACGGGGTGGGAAACTAGCTGCAGCCCCACCTGCAGCGACGGTTGAGGCAGAAGCCGAGATGCCCGAGTTTACGGAAGAAAATGTCACAAACTACACCGCTGAGGTTCGTCATATTACCAATTCACACACACAATCGGCTTCGTCAATTGACTTAAAAATTTTTTAATTTTTTTTGTGCAGGAACGGAAAGTATTCGCCGGCAAGCTCAAGGGCCTCGGAAACGAAGCGTACAACGCCAAAAGGTACAACGAGGCCATCAAGCTCTACACCCAAGCCATCCTGTGCAAGCCCGACCCGATATACTACTCCAACCGAGCCGCCTGCTACAACGCCCAGAGCAACTGGGAAGCCGTCATCGAAGACACCACCGCCGCCATCGCCCTGAACCCGGAGTACGTCAAGGCTCTGAACCGGCGGGCGAACGCTTACGAGCAGACAGAGGAGTACTCAAAGGCCCTGCTGGACTACACGGCCTCGTGCATCCTCGAACAGTTCAGAAATGACAATGCGGCCGCTAGCGTTGAGCGCCTGCTCAAGATCGTGGCGGAGACGAAGGGCCGCAAGATGCTAGAGGGTAAACCGAAGAGGCTGCCGTCGCCCACGTTCGTCACAAACTATCTGCAGAGTTTCAGAGAGAAGCCGGCGCCGGAGGGACTCGAGGACGCAACGGACGAGAACACGGGAGACTACTGGCTGAACAAGGGATTACAGGACATCAAGATCAAAACCGCGCAGAGCTACGAAGACGCCGCCCAGGCCTTCGAAAAGGCGCTGGAGCTCGGTGTTTCGGAAAGATACCAGGCCTTCGCATACAACATGCGCGGCACGTTCAAGTACCTGAAGGGGGACAGCGCGGAGGCCCTGGCGGACATCACAGCCAGCATCGAATTCGACCCAAAGATGACGCAGAGCTACATCAAACGCGCCAGCATGATCCTTGAAACGGGCGATAAGGAAGCAGCGGAAGAAGACTTCGAGCGAGCGATCGCGCAGAACCCGGACGACCCGGACATCTACTACCACCGCGCGCAGCTCCACTTCATCACCCTCGAATACTCAGAGGCAGCGCGAGACTACCAGAAATCAATCGACCTGGACCGCGACTTCATCTACTCGCACATCCAGCTGGGCGTCACGCAGTACAAGCAAGGCAGCGTGGCGTCCTCCATGGCGACTTTCCGCCGGTGCGAGAAGAAGTTTGAGAAGAACCCGGATGTGTATAACTATTACGGTGAGCTGCTGCTGGACCAGAGCAAATACGACGAAGCGATCAGCAAATTCGACCAAGCGATCAATATGGAGAAGGAGGCACGGCCGATGGGGATGAACGTGCTGCCGCTGATCAACAAGGCCCTCGCGACGTTCCAATGGAAACAGAACTACGAGGAGGCCGAGAAGTACTGTAAAACGGCGCTGATCTGTAAGCTCCCTCCATATCACTAACAGTATAAAGGGATATCAAACTAACTAATGGGATTTTTAAAAGTGGACCCGGACTGTGACATCGCCATCGCGACCCTGGCACAGCTGTTGCTGCAGCAGGGGAGGGTGGCCGAGGCGCTCGAGTACTTTGAAAGAGCGGCGGACCTGGCTCGGACCGAAGGGGAGATCGTGAACGCGCTGAGCTACGCGGAGGCGACGAGGACGCAGTTGGAGGTGCAGGAGAAGTATCCGCACCTGGCGGCCAAGATGGGGGCTTTGGGACAGGGCGCACCGGCGATGGGTGGGATGCCGAGATAATCTCTCCCCTTCTCTCTCTCTCTCTCTCTTTTTCTTCTTCTCTCTTTTTGTTTAAAATGAAAAGCAGGATTGGTGTATGTTTCTGCGGAGTGTTCATGTAGATACTTAATTCTTTTTTTTACCCTCCCCCTCCTCCTCCTCCTCCTTGAATTTCACTTTCACTTTTGTACTTGGTATCTGGTATCTGCGGATCGACCTATCATAAGCACGCTGGGGCCTTCCATTTTTTCACCCTTATCCTCATACTCAACAACATCATCCTCATCATGCCCTTCTCTTTTCTCTATTTATTGAGTCCCGGCCTGGACGTGCGTAATCTCCTCCCATTATAAATAATATACATATTTAACTGGTAGTTTTACTCCGACGTATAGAATTTGGGAAAGATAAGAAGAAAAACGAGGGAAGTGAATGGTTCTTCGGGTTCCTCTCCACTCTGAAGGAAGTGTATATAACCATACTTTTTCTTCTTCTGATATAAATGTATAATTCCCCGGACATGTAATTATAATATTAATATGTCGTCAGATGACTGTTTAGTATGAGGGGCGCTTACGACCTCTACGAGTTCCTCACCTCTTTCAAGCTATATCATATTAAACATATATAGGAAGCTTCCCAAAAAAGGGTATGCATATTTTGGATGAAATTTGGTATGTTCTTTGTATTTTGCGTATTTAGCAAAAACGAAGAAGAAAAAGAGGTAGCTTTGTACACGTTTCCCACATTTCCTCCTTCCCTCCTTCATTCCTCATTTCTTTCTTGATCTTTCGCTCCGCTGGTTATAATAGAAAGAGAAAGTAAAAAAAAAAAGGAAGAAGTTTTATCTACACCGGGAGGGGTTTAAAATGCCCTACAGTCCGTCCTCTTTATCATTAGCATTTTCAAATTCCAAATTCCCATCTCGATTTTTTCATGTCTGTAATAAACAATGAAATGTAAACATAAAATAAAGAAAAGAGATAACTTACCCCCCAATCTGCTGTGCAAAACAAAAATAAAATAAATAATCACTGCGCAGCCTTGGCGGCCGCTCTCTCCTGCTCGAGCTTCAGGTAGAACGCATCACGCTGACGGACGGCGGGGACGTGGTAGCCGTACCTGATGACAAAAAATAGAAAAAAATCAGCTTCCGTTTTGAATCATGAGTAGAGTATATATATATATATATATATACATAGAGCAGACTTACCACCATCCGAGACCGCAGACGACACCGCCACCTGTTTTTATATCCAAAAAAAGTCGTGGGTTAGCAACTTCGTACTTGTAGTTGACATCTTTATGAACGACATTGAGGACGGGTTACTGGAATTGAAACCCGGGGGAGGGAGGGAGTGAGGGGGACATACCGATAGCGACGCCGAGGTCCAGGACGAGTCCCTTCTTTAAACGGCCGGTGATGGGAGCAATTGGCATCGTGAGTTATATCTTTCACTCCGGAGAGATCTTTGCTGACTGCGGGGTGGTGCGTATCGAGGTAGGGAGTGGGTGGATTTTGACGGTGGATTTTTATTTCGGAGGTCCCGGTTCTTTTCGTTGTTTTTGACGTCGTCGGAGAGAAAGAGGGAAAAGGTGAGGTTGATTTGTGCCAAGATGGGAAGCCATTGGTACTATTTTTTTTCTTTTCTTTTTTTTTTTTAAGTTGGTTCGGAAAGATGGGATGCAACACGGTCGGGTGTTGGGTCAGGCCACTCTGATGCCTGTGCCTGATTATATATATTATACCATAGTCTACCACCTGTTTAGTGTATCACATACGCCATGGATGGTTACTGGGGATTTCGAATATGCCGCTGCCATCATCAAGTAAAATGCAGAAGAGTTAGTCGTTATTTGTTTCGATTTTGGAACTTTTTTTTTTTTTTTTTTNTTTTGGTACTCAACGTCGATTTAAACATCAATCCTATAATATTAATAGATACATGTGGACTACTCGATTAGGATTGTTATAGTATAAAATACATCGCCCGCACAGTATGCTTATATATAAATATATAAATATATATATCAAACAACAATTACTTAAGTCCTAATACGGTCGCACTCAATTAAATATATATATATATATATATGAATTCAAAGACCGCTTTCATACAGCTCCTTCCGCCTGCTCATATACCCCCCGATAGGGACCAGCTCAGACAGCGGCGGGAAGTGCATTCGACGGAACAGACTGAGTCTATTGTTCAACTACAAGTTAGTATCCTACCAAGTTCTGCTCAAATATATACGCGAATCCGTCTATCGAGGAGAGAGAGAGAGAGAGAGAGAACAGATTGAAGTATTTAGATGGAGGGAAACTAACACTTGTTCATTCGGCACAACCAGCGCATACGGTCGTAGGATCTTCCAGCGATTTTTGAGATGTATCCCGTCCTCGATGCTGACGGTATCCAGTCTCATGGCGCCACGATCAGTGTGTAGCGCCCCCCACAGCCGCACCCTGGACTGCGTCCGCGGGAAGTGGTATAACTCTGGCATTGCGGCGCCCAGCGCTATCGTTTCCAACTTTGAAGGCTTCAACGGTGAAGACGGTGAACAGGTAAGCATCGTCTCCAGTGCGGACTGGATCCTGCGCACGCTGGTCGGGGTTTGAAAATAGTCCTTTTCCAACGTCGATATCACCCTTTTCCGCTGTAGCGATATAAACAGCAGCCTCAAGTTGGCAAAGGCCTCTCGGGGAAATTTAATGGCAGCCAGGGAAGGGACACAATCGCAGCTTTCGTGTCTTCTGCAGCTCCCCGGGTGGTCCGTCGGCCGTGAGATCGCGAGCTCGATGAGGTTCGGACAGCGCCGGCCGATCTCTGACAGCTTTTCAGTGGACAGAGTCCCCGGACTCGGGCAGGAAACGCTGGCGCAGAGACATAAACTCCTGAGGGTCTGTCCGTGGCGGAAAATCGCCTGATCGATCCCCCGCGGAAGATTATCGTAATATGTGAGCTGTAACTCCACGAGCCTGATCACGGTGGAACCCAAAAGGCGTACTATCGGCAGATGCGGCCCGCGCACCACATCGGTGATGTATAACCGTCTGATCCGTGAACTGGGTATCCCCGCACCAACGCTGTGGAATATTCGCGGCTCAAGCGGCGTCTGGAATTCCACCAGCGCGGGGAGCATGATTGCTCTGTCCAGCTTCTCCAACGGGGTCTTACGGTTCCTGCAGACTTCCCCTCTCGCGATACTACCGTCGGTCAAGCCGATGCTGATATTTTCAAGCGTCCCAGCGCTGGATTTTATAACCTTGTACACCGTCCGCAGCTCGTCTTCCAGGTAGAATCCGTTCCAGCGGAGACTCCGTAGGCAGGTTAGTTTCTCAAACGCCGGGTCATCGTCCATGCCCCTTTTCGGCTCGACCGCGTCGATGTACAGACAAACGAGGGTGCTGCCGTGGTGGTTGGCCAGCGTGACCAACAGATTCTGGCTCATTTCCAGGTGAGACCGCCATCTACGGGGTTTTCGTTAAAATTAAAAAACCCAATGATAATGTATAGATAAATTTTAGAAGAGACGGGAACAGTCCTACACGAAGCTCTTCAGCCGTGCATTCTCAAGCTTTAGAAGGAAACAATGCATCAGCTCGTTAACCATCGCCGCCGTTCCGTCCCCCCATATCTCCGGCGCCGTGTGATTCTCAATTTCTGCGAGGAGAACCACATTTTTTATCAATTGAGCTTTTGAATGGTGGGTCACGGCGACGAAGGACCGGATGAACCGTGCGGGGAGGGAGATACCGCACCAAAGTGGGATGATGACGGTTTCGTAGAGTAATGGCGAGACGGATTCGTTCCAGCTGCGGGATGTGAGTGAGGCCGCCCAGAGGTCGCGGCGTAAGAGCTTTTTGTTTTTTTTGGTCGTCAATATATAATTATATACATCCGCGCGTGCAATATATACTTTGTTTGTCTGGAATTTTGGGGGTCCACAAAAAGACTTACAGTGGCGAAAATGAGGTCCAGGATCTCGCGCGGAAGATTCATTTTGACACGATATTAAGTTTCTGAATTCGAAACGGCGAAGATGTTTTTACAATCAGACTGTGCAAGCGCACGAATTTCTTTGGATCTTTTGGTTCGTATATATGCGCTTAACCTTCTCAGCCTTGTGGCAGCCGTACATCTGCGAAGGCATTCGATGGGGTCTCTATTCGGTGGGATGTACTGTACAAATACGCAAATGCAACAGAGATGACTGTGAGCTGCATGAACACCTCGAAGAACATACTCGAAATTTATTTTTATTCCTATTTTATTTTATCTCTGACTGGGCTCATTCTGCATACTTCTAGAGAAAAAATTTAAATTTACTTGTGGAAGTAAATTTCCGGAGTCATATATAGGGTACTGCGTGTGGGACCGGGTTTACAACGGAATTCCTCGACAGCGAATATAGATGCGGTGTTCCATGGCATTCTGGTACCCACCCGCAAGTGATACAATGCCCGTTGATAATATGTATTACAACATTGAAAACCAACATACTCGATGACATGATCGAGCATACCAACAAACCACTATAACATCTCTAAAGCAGCGAAACTCTGTAACAGTATTCATCCACTGCTTAAACTTCCCTCCACAAAAACCTCCACAAACTCTAGCTGATCTCAGAAGCCGAAGGAAGATGCGGTCGCTGGAACACGCTGCGCCTGGTAATACATAGCCACGAGAATTAGTATTTTCCTCGCTTTCGACGATCATGATCACTCGGGCGTGAGTTTACAGAGCACTTACAATCCCTCGTTCGGCACTAAATACGGGTACCGCCGTATCAGCCCCCCCGCCCGTCCACTGTCAAGCACATCTTCAAGACTCGTCGGCTCCAACGCCAACCGCTTGTCTCCCGGAATATTAGAATAGACCGTCTGCCACAGCAGCGGAGCCCGGCGGACGTTAGTCGGCGGCGTATACTCCGAATTCCCCATGAACAGGGCCACCAATTCGAGTGCCCTCGATGGAATCGGTGGGTCGCTGCTGTTAGGCGGCGGTTGCCATTTATTCAACATCATCTCGAGTAACGCCCGCGTCACGCTGAGCTGGCCCCAGTAGTTTTCCTTCAGCGGCATGTTGTCCAGAAGGCTTTCGTTGTTCTCCGCCGGGACCGCGACGAATAGGAGTTTTAGATTGCGGAAGACGTGCAGAGGGAAGTCAGCGAGAGAATTGGGAGGGGTTGCGGTATTGCGGTCCGGGTGATGTCGGTATTCCATTTCATCGTATATTTTCAGGTCTTGCGATATGGCCAGCTCCGAGATTTTGGGACACCTGCGGCCGAGTTCCAGGAGCTTGTGCGTGGGGAAAGTGTCCGTCAATTTATGCTTTGTCGACGCGCAGATGGACAGGACCTTGAGGGTTTCTCCGTGGTGAAAGATCGCCGCTTCCGTGTTTTGCGGGAGCACGATTTCGTAGACGATACGTATTTCCACGAGGCGTGACAAGGAAAACAGAAATTCAGCGACGGGCGTCGACGGGACCACGAACTGTGTCAGGTGCACCCGCTGCAGCTGCGAGGGCTGCACGATGGGATCGAATACCGGAGGACCGACACCCTTGAACGCGGTTTGGTATTCAAGGAGAGCGGGCAGTTTTATTTCACCTCTTTTCTCCAACGTCGCCTTGACATTCTCCGCGGTAAATCTGCTTTTGAAACGGTCGTATCCCAGACTCAGTGACCTCAATGACGATGCGCTGGCTTTCAGAACCGTGAGGAGCACCTGGACGTCCTCCAAGGTCCCTATCACTCTCCATCGAAGAGAAACAAGCGCTCTAAATTTGCTGAAAACTTGATGATCCTCTTCCTGGTCAGGACCTTGCTCCTCTCGTAGCTGAATGGTATCGAGGTAGAGGCATTCGAGACTGTGACCATGGTGGTTGGCCAACCGATCCAGAATTCTCCTGCTGAAAGGGAGCTGCGACCGCCATCTATTTTTTCACCAAGCAGGATTAACCAAAAAAAAAAAAAAAAAAGCCCGGATCGACCCAATATTAGAGTGCTGAGTATGAAAATATATTGTGTTCTTACATGAACCGCCGTAACTNAAAGCCCGGATCGACCCAATATTAGAGTGCTGAGTATGAAAATATATTGTGTTCTTACATGAACCGCCGTAACTGTCCGTCCCGGAGTTTGGACAAGAAAGCGTATATCAGCTCGTTAACCGTCTTCGAAGACCCGGTCTCCCATTCCGCCGCCCTGGTCTCCTCGTACTCGTACCCGGCGAGCAATACCACATTCTCGATCAGGTGGATCTTGGAGTGGTGAGGCGGCAGAACCAGCGATCTGATGCACTTTGGCGCCAACGAGATCCCCCACCATAGCACGATTATGACGGTCTTGTAGAGCGATGGCGCTGTGATCTCGTTCCATCGTCGAGAGACGAGCGATAGTACGCAGAGATCGTGACGGGAGAGCTATTGGTAAAAAAAAAAAGAAAGAAGGAAAAACCACTCTACGTCAGCCTGGGGCTCTTTTCTTTACTGGTTTAAATCCGATGTCAAGTCACTCAACAGAGGCCTTACAAGATTGAAAATCGAGTCTAGAATCTCGCGGGGGAGATTCATCGTGAGATGCCTGTTTTTCCTTTTTTTTTTTCTTCAAAGAGACGTATTTTTCTTCTTCTTGGACGTTGTCACGCTGCGCAAGCTGACCAGCTGCTCGCCGGCTCCCCCCGCTCGTTGGTTGGTTGTGTCATCAATGTCGTGGGTACTTTGACCGGAGTCTCACAAACGTGAGCGTTGGTGCCTTCTCAGCCGAAAACAGCCCCGCAAAAGTCATCTGATCGACGAAAAATATGCTAGGCAAGCCTCCCCCGTGCCACCGGAAAGAAAAAGGATGATAGTAGAGGAAGTAGAGGAAAGAGGGGGAAAAGGTTATTCACCGGATCACTTTTTTTAAAAAAAAATTCAATTCTCGTCCACATCATTCCACTCTATTCCAAAAGAGAAACAAGAAAAAAAATGCCGCTATAAGCTAATACGTAATTGCGAAGTAACAAGTGAATCGCAGTGACTCGACAGACAGAGAGAAAGCGAACGTGTCCTCTCGAGAAAAACAAAGACGAAATGATACGGAACGAGAATTAAAAGAGAAATAAAAAATCGTCAATCAGAAATAATGTCAGCCCTGTATAAACGCCAGATGTTGGTCAATCGATAACTATGGTAACCACAAAGCAGAGCACGAGCGAGTAAGCGTTTTGAGCTGTCTAAATAAGGCGGGTGTAAGAATATAAAGAAACGGTCATGAAAGCCACCCGGGTTTGTCAAAGTCCGTATCATTAGGGTAGTCCGTGTAAGGAATTAAGGTGGTGGGAGGCAAATAAAAGGTTATAGAATGGAGAATATAAAGGAGATTTCGGTGGTCGTAATCAGATAGCATGGGAGAGATGGTTTTATTTGATTGAAGACGTTCAGTCCCTCCAAGGGTTATCGAACTCAGATCCGCCTCCAAGGCCCGGCTGGTGACCGTGTGGCTTGACAGCTGCCTTCAAATCAGCGCTTCCGTGCTTTCTGAGCGCCTGGCTCAATGTTTCAACAGTAACCTCGCTGTGATGGTTGCCCGTACTTGGGGCAGGGATACTCATGTCTTTCTCCATGCTGAAATCGCTGAGACCTAGACCCGTGCCCGGTGGAGAGTGTGGAACATGAGGTGGAGTCCTGATCGGCGAATTCGAACGGAGGGACGGTGCTCTGTTGTTCGCCTGCGAAGCTGTTGGTTTGCTGATGTGAGAGAAGTCCAGATTGGTGGAGGAGTGTGATGCCTGTTCGTTCTCGGCTTGTACGACATCTGCGAAGGAGATGAAGGAGAGGCGCCGCTTATCAGCCGATGCAAGAGACGAAGTATAGCCGTGGCCGATGGATTCGTCGCCACTGTGAGCTGACTCTTCGGCCCAAGGATTATTGTACGACTCCGGATGCGAGAGGACAGAGTGATGGGAGGTTGAAGAGACAATCTCTACGCGGTCCGGATCGACTGAAGAGTCGGTTATCGCCAAGGAAGTAGCTTCGAGGACGGCGGGGATGTGGTTTTCCGTGGAGAAATGGGAGGGGATGGAGGGGCTTCCTGGCGGCAGAGAGGGGTCCTGGACGTTTCGCTCAAAGATGGACGACGTCGAAAGCCGTGGGGAACCGGCCTTGGAGCGACGTTGGGAACCAAAGTGGCTCGACCGGACCGGGGAAACCGGCGAAGTGGTACTGTTCGTGCCCGTTGTTGACTTGACCTCCGGCGGAGAGATGGTGGTTATTGGCGGGATAGCAGCGATAGAAGAGTTTTTGCTGCTGCTGTCGTCGGAGGCTGGCTGTTTCTTCTTGCCAAAGTTGAAGAAGCTACGACGTTTCTGCTGGGTGGGAGTTAGCTGCGCCTTTTCGCTCTCGCTGGCGATAGTATCTGGTGGAAGGTGTATCGACTCGCTGAGCGGTGCACTGGTGGTCGTCATTGTGGCGTCTGAAAGGTAGGACGATCGGAAATTCGCAGTTGGAGTGGGAGTGTCGTCGTAGAAGTCGATGAGAGAGTCGGATTGCTTTGATGATGATGAAGGCTGGCTGTGCTGATATTGATGGTTGTGGTTGAGGAGGAGAAGGGAGCTTTCGGTGGAGTTCGATGCAGCAAGCACAGGGTGGCTGTTCAGAGATGAAGCGTCGTCGGAGTGGATGGGCGCATCTGACGAGGATATCGGGTTAATACTTTTCTCTTCCCCGTTCTTCCTTCTTAAAACCAGATCGCGAAGATCTGAAGACGGTGATGTTTGTAGCAGGTACTTTGTGTGCACTTGAATGGAGATGGTGATGGTGGTTACTGATGATGATAATGATAATGGTGGTGAGGAGAGGAGAAGGCGGGCTTAAAGAGGGACGGATGAATGACATAGCCAGCAAGGCTCAGTCGCAGCGGAAAACCAAGAACAGGAACAGAATGCAAGAACCCACAACCAACCAGAAACACCAACCAGATCAAGCAGAGCAGAGCAGATCAGAGCAGAACCAAGCTAGCAAGGCAGGAAAGGAACAGGAACAGGGAAACAACCGCCAGCCCAGCCCCGCCAGTGAGAGAGCACCCGGCCGGCTACGAGCAGGAACCAAGGCCAGGCAAGGTACTACCGGGTCACACTCCACCGCCGCTAGTGATTTGGTGTAGCAGTCAGGAAAGGATACTATGTGCTGACACTGACACTTCGCAGCTGGCACATCATATCGTGCGAATGAATGCTCGGTCCCGAAACACCACGACAGTTGGTATATCCGGAATCAGATCTGTTTGCGTGATGTCCAAAGGCAAGACGAATCACAGTCTCAATCCAGGCAATCATGGGAACGAACAGAAACCCCCAATATTGCAAATCTCGCCAGCAGATGGCCCAATAGCAGGAGCTCGCTCGCTCTTTCTCTCCGTCTCTCTCTCTCTCTCCGCCGGTCGATGCCCGCTCCCCGCTGGTGTCCACGCCTAGTGACCTGCTGATCCTGCTCGAACAGAGTGGGAGATCAGGATACGGGCTTCTTTCCGTGGAACCAGCCCATGCAGTGAGCTGTCGTCGACAGACATACAGACATACAGACAGATAGACAGGTAGACAGACAGACAGCTGTGGCATAATCATGACAATAGCAAGACAGACGCTGGGGAACAGGGAATACGCATGCAACGGCAAAAGACAGAGGAGAAAAGGTCGGACAGTCAGGCAGCTGCGTGCTACGACTAGCTGCGCTACTATCGACGGAGCATCGGACGGAGTAGCTCAGGAACGTTCGTTGAACCCCTCCTCTTGGCCATGCTTCCCTGTTCCGGTATCATCCATCCACCATTTCGTATTGCCGATTGCGCATAATAACACCGGTTTGACATGTATCCATTTTTTATTTTTTATTTTCGACGCTTGGGCAAATCTTGACCCCTTTGCATAACCCGACCCACCCTAGCCGGCATCTCATCGCTCTTGGTGGTTTTTGTTTAGTCATTTTGCCTTCGCAAGCAGAACCGATGGAATGAATGCCCGCACTAGGCCGAAGTCGAAGGGGCGAAGGGTGGGAAAACGTGTAATTTTTTTTTTTGAACTGACAATAGTCTAGTCACCCCCTTGAAATCCTGATAAAGCAAATAAAAGTATCTGCATGATATCAAGATACCGATACAGGAGCAGGAGAAGAAGAAGAAAATTCTTGACTTCCTGCATCTTCTATCGATACCGCGACATTCCATGCATGAACGTCAAGAAGAAAGGAAAAATAAAAAAAGTGGGTCACTTCTGCTAACCCCCCTTTCAGCTCTAAGAAGAAGACCCCTCTTTTTCTTTTCTTTTCTTTTCAAGAGGTCCTTTCCCTTTGACGAAAATCAAAGTCCCACCCGGAATGAACAATAGCATTCCCCGGCGTAGTGAACTCGTCTAAAAAAGACCTTTGGGATATCTCCACTCGGATCCGGTCCAGGCTTTTTTTACACGTTGGGCTGTCGACAGTAAACCCGTCAAGCGATTCAAGACCCTGAGTGAACGGCACGGGGGACCCTCTTTTTGGTTTGCCGATAGCGAGAGTATTTCCCTCAGGAAGAGCAAGAAGAGGTCATGCGCGAACTGAAAAAAAAAAAAAAAGGGTAAAAAAAACCACTCTTGTGAAAATGGACAAGGGGAACTCTCACGAGGGTGGAAGATCAAAATAGGATCGATGATGAATGAGAAAAAACTGTCTATCGACGAGGTTTGATCCTGGGAATTGAATACGAGAGCGGGGAAAGAAAAAAAAGGAGAACAAAAAGGCTCAATGGGAAGAACGGATGGCGACAGATTGCAAAAAGAAAAAGGGCGCAAATTTCATGATATCGCTATCGATATCGATGGGTCTTCGTATCTCCCTCTCATATCAGGCTTACCTAGTATCGGTACAGTTGAATCTGTCGATGGAGCGACGGATTTTCTTTTCCAGAAAAGCGACATGAAGGTTTCGTAAGACGTTGCGTTATCGCTAGTATCGGCCGCAAGAGGGGCTTTTTTTGTTCTTCGACAATCGGGGCAGGAAGGGAGTTAGTTTTCGCCTGAGCTGGTTTCGGCGCCCGCTGTGAATTGGGTCTTTGATATATAGTCGCTTTGATCTGAGCTCGTCGGTGAGATTGCTCTTTAGGGGAGAGATATATTTGGAATCTGATTGCGGGCTGAGCTGAAATTATTTGGCTGCAATTGGTGATTATACCCTCTCACAACGTGGATCAAGTCCTCAACCGTACGACAACCTTGAGAATAAAGAAGAAGGAGAAGGAGAGGTCGAAGACGACGATGACAGTATTCTAGAATTGCTGACAGAACGCTTGAAAAAAGGGGAAAGAACGGAAAGGAAAGGAAATCAGGAGTTCAATTCCCGAAGTTCGAAATTGATCCGGGTTTGTCGTGCACACAGCTTAAGTACCCAAGCACATTGAGTACTTACGTACTTAGCTATAGCTACGTCTAACTCCAATTAAGTCAGTAACTGGCTCCGAGACTATAATTGTTTCGTTCTCGCATGCACGATAAATCCTAGGAGAAGGAAACATGCAGTCGTAGCTTTTCACACCAAATCAGCCAATTAAACAAATATTAATCGGCGACACTGTCGGCGTTGAAAAAAAAAAAAAAAACTGTTTTCTCGAAGGTGTCCCTTTGCGCTGGCCCGGTTGCCTGGCGATTGGAGCTACGTAATAAGAGGACACAATGAGGCAAAAAAAAAAAAGGGTGGAAATGTTGAATGTTTAGAACGACGGTGGCATGCGGTTGATGCAGGGTTGAGAGAGTAGCTGGAGCCAGTTCAGCGTTCACCTGTTTCAGCTGGCCGTTTTGGACGCTCGATGACGCTGTGAACTTGGCATCTAATGCACAGCCACTTTGGCTGCGCCTATAGTGTGGCGGTGTGTTGACGATCACGTGTCAAAGTAACACAAAAACAACACACACTCTATATCAACACAGCAAAACTCAATTCCGGGCTAACTAATACTGGTCTGGTTTCGCATTCTCTTCTCAGACTAACAAACAGCGGGCTGGTCCGGTTCCCAGACTGGCAAAAAATTGCCCAGGGACTAGAGATGAAAAAAAAAAAAATTTTACATTGTTCATAAAAGTTGCTACACCCAACTAATACCATCATTGCGTCTCCTGAGGTTATGAAATGTTATATTTTGGTATAACCAAACTACGCAGAATATGCAATAAGCCCAGCTCAGGCGGTGATGAGTGCTGGAAAGTACTTACAGAAAAGGATTACCGAACTACAAGCTGTAAGCTAGTAAAATTAAATACTCGTATTCCAGCTGACAGACAATATATATGATAGTGAATAAGTATATCAGATGCCATATATATATATGATATCGTCAACACAAGAAAAATAATTACCGTATCTTGAGCAGAAGGTCAAGATCTTTCAAATGCAGTGAAAATCTATGCTAAGTGAGCGGCGCTATATTCGTCCTTTCACAGTGCCGGTTAGACTCCTGGTTGAATTGGTGAGATCTTGAAACGAGAGTTAAACTCTGCTTGTATCCTCTTTGATTTTCTGGACTCAAAGAAAAAGGCACGCTTCTGGCCTGGTATGCGCATTGAGTCCGTGCTCTGTGCTACATCAAGATTCTCGAAATTCACCAACTTACACAAACCCAGCTGTCAGTCTCGAAACGACTAGGCATTCTAGAATGCTACACGCACGCGCACGTGCGCACAAAAAGACAACTGAGATGCTGACATTCCCTTTAGGAAGTGTGTAAACACCCAGACATATTGGATTTCAAATCATGATCTCAATCCAAGAAACGGTTGACAGAAGATGGATTTCTAAATGCGGAAGAGCCAATGCCAAGACTCGTCATAAAATACGTTCGGACCCGGAATACAAAACAAGGTAGTAGGTCAGGTGTTAGTCTGGATAAGACGGAGCGTCGGCCATTATCTGTACCGTCCCGTACCTTGACTATTTGCTCCCGTGTCATCCGCTAAATGTCTTACCACTTAATCTTTCTAAAATTCCCTCCGTTTCTTCAAAGTTTCTGTTTGTTTAATAAATGCGAAAAACCTTCTATGGTGCAGCAACAATCTGTATATACGGTATCCTTCTTCAACGTGCACTTTTTTTTACCAGAATAAGTAGTAGAAGAAGCAAGATATCGTATCGTGCTTCCCATGATCATAACTAGTACTCTTCAGGTCATGTTATGTTTCAACTTGTTGTACAGTTGGAAAAACGGGGACCGAACACTGTATGCTCACAATTTTGAGATCCTGCAGGTTATTCACTCATCTCAAGTCATTGGTAAATTTCCCCCAATGTTCACTGACAAGCCACGCTAATATCTTCCCTCTATGTTTCATGCCATGCTCTCCAAAGAAATAAGCTCGGAAAAGTCTACATTTTGTTTTTCAGCTTTAGAAATTGTATCAAGGATCTGAATTTTCAGCGACCTGGCTGAAGCCAAACAAGCCATGATCTGCCTTTGATTCTCTTCTCAGCTTGTCTTTATCTCACAAGGTAAGAAAGGTTTTGGCGGCGTACCTGCGAGTTAGCATCAACTCTTTGTCACCCAAGATCGAAACTAGTCAGACACACCGATAGAAACGATATCCGAGTTTCCCCAGAAGCCTAGCTGCCTATGCCCGCGGAACGCGGGTCGCAGACGAATGAGTGGCGTTTATCCGTGCAGACCCTGGAAGTCCCGGTGTCGTACGAAAGGTCTTGGTGACCGATCATGAAATTCCACGCTCGGGGTCTTTTTCTTTGAGCCCCTTTCGTCTATTGTTAACGTTTCGAGTTCCAACTGTTTTTTCTTTCTTTCTTTTTTCCCCCCAGCTCGAGGGCGGGAGGTCTTTATCGTGCGATATGAAAGTCGGTGTGCCCGTGTGCTGAGGCTGAAGTCATTGGAATTCACAGGCTGTGGCGGCGGCCAAAAAAGAAAAAGGGTCTCAAAGCTAGGGTCTTTTGTTCATTAGTTACTTTACACCCCTCAGCCATGTGTGGTATTGTCTACGAAACCTGTAGTTACCGACCCGGCTTGAACGTGCATCGTCGCTAGCTTGCGATCGGGGCAAAAGACCCCTGCCTAGTCGAAGCGAGATCGAACGAAAATATCTCGATGAAATCGAAGGGATGGCTTGTGATACACCAGCATTGACCAAATATCTTGGCCCTTTCCTTAAGCAAGGGAACAGACCGCAGGACTTCCCTCACCGTGCGGGGTTATGAAATGATAAATGGAAAAGAGTGAAAGAGAGTGAAGGAAAGAAAGAAAGAAACCGGACTTTACCGTGCAGATGCTCGCGTGCATAAGTGGCACTGGCGACGGCAGAGTGTGAAGACTTGGCGCTCAGACAATCGTGATAGGATTGCCGGTCTGCATCACCAAAGAAGCTAACGGCTAGCATCGATTCCTGCGATGCATTTCATGAGAGAAAGGATATCGGTGGCGACGTAACTGTTCGCCTCTTGCAAGTATAGCATATCATGACCTTGGACGAAAACGCTCTTTTTCTTGTCGAGCCGTCGTAATTGATTCAGCCGGAGGAATTTGGATAGCAAACTCTGTATTCCAACGCACGTCCACGTGGCGGGGAAATACAGATCCGTATCCATGGCGCTGGGAGACTTACAGCTCGGTAATCAGCGCCGTGGTAAGTGACAAAGGAACATGCTACCATGTTAATCAAGGGAGGAACAATAGTAGCGGGACTCTAATCTCCTCCAATTGATCAATGTACATGGTATGTACAAGACGTTATATTTTGGCACAACCATCCACTCCATATATTTGTGATTAATCGATTGGGATCTTGGGCTTATTCATCTCTTAACAATCTGCAAGCGGAAAACGGTATGTAAGACATCAGAGTGGTCTAGGGCAAAAAGAGATCGAGCCGACTGGTCAAAATGGCGCCAAACCTGAATAGTCTCGGGGATACGGTCTCGTTTCCTCTCATCCAGGCAGCGCCCTATTGAACGCTCGGATGTCGGGTGTCTGTGTGGTGTTTTCAGCCAACCATGCCCTGGTCTAGTGGGCTCTCTGCTCATTCCCACACACACCGCCGAGATGAGCCCTTGAGAAAGTTTACTTTGGAAGAAACAATCGCCCTGTTTTTGGATAGATGTCTGCGTTCGATGAAAGTTATCCCCCATTTGCGGTTTTGCGGGGACTGTGGAGGCCTTAGCCCTCGCTACCTAGTTAGCTCCTGAGCTTGCCGAATTCTTTGTGTTACAGCTGGACCCGCCTATAACTTCGTTATGATCCCCACAAGGAGGATGGGTTCTAAATTTACTACTTTCTTCTAAGTCTGTATCTCTGGTATCACGCGGCAGTTTACATCTTCACCGCATCCTTTTCATCATGTCTCCGTGAAATTATTGCCAAGCGCCACGGAATCTTACACCTCATGCCTTTATCCCCTTATTTTTGTTACAATTAATTCGAACCGTCGATAAAGGAAAGTTCTAAAAAGAAAGAAGAAAGGATAACAAGACTTCACTTGTTCCCTAATTCCTCGGAGAGTTGGGGATAATCCGGTTTCAAAGTTTTCCAAATGCGCCCAAAGGAACCGTCTACTCGAGCGACCGAATTTGAGCGAGACAAATCCTCAGCGTTAGCATGACAGAACATCGAGGCGAGGCGAGCATAGTTGGCGATTCAGATCTTACAACATGGATAATAGTGGTGTCGGTCGTGTCGATGGTGCTATGCACGGGAGGAGTGGCTGCCCGACTGTTCGCGCGGATAAAGTTTGCGAACCAAGAGTTGTTTCTTGAGGATTGGTTGGTGATCGGACCGGCATATGTATGTGGTTTCTACCTTTTCTATCTGTGGATAAGAAGGCTTTGACTAAAAGCTAGCAATCGCTGTAGATTTGTACTGTGGCTGTGGCGATTGCGCTGATAATTTCGACGAGGTTCGGGCTCGGAGCGCATACAGATACGGGTATCAGTCAGGACGATATTATGAAAACAATGAAGGTATGCTACACTCACCTTTAAGTTTCGTCAAATTTCCTAACGCGTATTACTTTTAGGCGATATGTGAGCAATATCGGACACGCCTTAGAGGTAGTCCTACTAATATGTGAAAACTCTTTAGATGCCATACAAATACCTCTGTTCGTCGCCGTCGGCGCCATCCGCACCTCTCTCATTCTCTTCATTCAACGGCTCTCGCGCGCTTGTTCTTGGTGTGTCTATATTCTCGCAACCATACTTATCCCTATCAACATCATACAAATTTTGGTCGCCATCTTCGCAACGATCTTCAGATGTAGGCCTATATATGCTAGCTGGGATTTTTTTACGCCAAAATATACTTGCTTGCCTCGGCAAGTTGTGTATGTCTTAGTGGCTGTTGGGTTGGCGATCGACCTGGCGATTTTCGTATTGCCGGCGATTATGGTAATCAGGTTGAACATCACGAAGAAGAAGAAGATACAAAGTATCGTGATGTTTGCACTAGGAGGCGGGTAAGTTCTTATCTGAAGTTGGCACCTTTTTTTCTTAAAGATAAAACGTAATTTTACTAAGAAATACGCCTTTGCAGAGGCTGCATTGTCGAAGCAATTCGATTTGAGCAGGTACATGAAGCTGAGACCAGCCCCGATGTCACTTGTAAGTCCACTATGCCAACCCAATGTTTCCAACCATCTCTAACCAACCTTTGCTCAATCTAGATACCTCGGGCGTCATCATGATTTTTATATTCTTCCAGGTAATCCTAGGGATGCTCTGTTGCTGTGCTCCGTCTATCAAAGTCTTCATAGTCAGCATGTTCGCCTCAAAATTCACATGCGTAAAGTACCTCGCATCAGATTCAAGCGGCGACGTCCGCGAAACGGATCCCACCCGCGACCCTCACAGCGTGGCCAGGAACAATGACAGGGATTTGGAAGGTGGCCAGGAGTCATTTTATGAAGAGGCTTCCGTTTCTGAGTCTATGGGCTGGGAGCCCTCGACCGAGAGGATCGAGATGGGGGTGCGAAATCCCAGTGCGGTGAACGACAAGAAGAGCAAGGAGGACGGAGGCGGGACGATAGTCACAGAGAGACAAGTTATGGATCTCAAGGAAGCCCTACAACTGGACATCGAAAACCGAACAGACGGGTTAGCGGTGCCCTCCGACGGCGAAGGGTCAGCAAGTGCAAGAAGCGGGAGCAGTGGCGTAACAGAGGAGTTCCATGCGACGCCTGTGGAATGGGGACGACACTTATGAAAATAATGAAATGCATCACGACAAGTCTGTCATTTCCATCTGCGACCTTGTCCGTCTTTCTAATACCCCGCTTTTTGTCTTTATTTTTTATCATTTAACTTGGTTGCATTTTGTCTATTTGAGGGTATTTTTAGCAGGTCTGTTTTTATTATATTATACACCCATGAGCGTACATATGCAATATAATTATCTTAATGAGAATATCATAATACACATATGCTCATATATTACGCATGTATGACTGTTAGCATTTCCGCAGTAAGAAAATGTCGAAATTTCGTAGCGTCAACATTAAACCAGGCTACATCGTGGTCGACTAGTCAGAAAACGGCTGAAGATCTCAAACCGATCGATGATATAAAACGGTAGCCATAAGATCGATGCCGTCACCAAGATTTTAGTAGAACTAGATCTATAGATCATGCACCCGATGACCTGGTTTCGGAACCGAAGTCGCTACGATTAAGACAAAAGCGTGGGGTTTCCCCACAGCACGAAACTTGACTTTCGATCGAGGATTTTCAGGGGTCAATCTAGATTGAGCTTCCGCATTCAGTATAATTGCATCTTCCCGGCCAAGACTGGAATATCGGGTGCTTAGCGTATATATCCATGTTCAGTTAATGTATATTATATATATTCCTTATGTTCACGGTGATGACGCGTGTGGCGTCATTACATGCGCTGATTTTTAAAATCAGACGTCTACGCATCGTAAATAGTCAAGCTACATAGTCTGGGGCATTTTAATCATAATGACTTTTCTCCATTACTATTTAGTACATGATTAGGGTTCATATTAAAACTAAGAATCAAAATTCGCCGTAATATCCGTATCGCCATGAAAACATAAGTGCAAATCCGCCGGAAGAAAAAACTAGTCGGTCTCAGCATTTAAAGAGGATCCTCAGGATGCAAGTCAACGGACTTGCAGTCGTTCTGGTTATCGGTGAATGTACCGATGAAAAGGGTTCTCGCTCCGTTGATGCCCGCCTCGGAAGGAACACAGCTCTGGAGCTTATCAAGGCTTGCGTCATTAGGTACGACGTTACCGTTGGAGTGTTTCGTCCAAACCAATGGAGCTCCGACGACGGATGACGGGGCATTCCAGCGGATCTCTCGCGGGTCGTTGCTACCGGCGGTGTAAGAAATCCACACGGCATTGCTCTGTCCAGCGTTCTTGTATGAAAGACGGTTCCCTGAATCAAGGAAAAAGATGGTTGCATCAGCTTTGTTGGGGACAAAGATGGCATGGGTGATGGTTCCAGAGCCGTCATGGGACACGACCTTGAGGTAGTGTTGGGATACGTTTGGACCGTTAGATCGAAGCACCCATTCCTCTGGTTCCTCTGGTTCCTCCGGAGGAGTAGTGTAGATGGTGGTGAAAGAAGTGAGAGTTGTCGTAACATCGACATCCTTAATCTTGGTGATGGTGGTAAGAGTCTCAGTTGTTTCGACAATAGTCTTGGATACATCCGTTGTCTCTGTCAAAGTCTTTGTGGTTTCGGTGGTCACGGAGGCTGAGACGGTAACGGTAACCTGCGGGGCAGTGTATGTGACTTCGGTGATTGCCAATGGTACAGTAAGGCACGAGCAAGCGCTAGAGATTCGCGAAGGCGGATATGTAGCGATTCTCTCCGTCAATGGAGCCTTAGTGTTCCGCTTCTCAAGATAGGGATGGTTCGTAATTGTGGTGAATACGGTTTCTACTTTCGTCGCTACATTGGTATTGGTCACACAAGATGTGGCCGTATTGACAATGGTGTCAACATCGGTGAAAGTGATAGTATTTGTAATGGTCTCTTCGGCCTCATCAACGATAGTAACTGTGGTGGTCTCGCTCAGGACGCTAATGTGAACATATGTTAGTCGATTCCCATGTATCGATAATTATATATAACGGCAATGAACGTAACATACAGAGTTGGAGTAACGGTAGAGACAGTCATCGTTATTGCGGGAAGACTCAAGTAGGCGCTGCAGAACTCAAACGAATCCCAGATTGTGTCGGCGGCTCGAAGCAAACGGAGGAGGTTGTCGGCATTGCAGCCGTTACTGCCTGTGCGCTCCTTTAGAATATGCGCTGGATTCGGCGCGGACGAGACGAGCGAGGCTCCGCCTAGGAGCAAAAGTTGAGTAACGAGAGACCGCATTTTGCAATGTTCTGAAAATTTAAAGCCCAGGAAAAACGATAGTTGAGAGTCAATCGAGCGAAGGGTGCCAACGACTTGCAAGAAGTTGGATGGATGCCTGAATGATCATTTCAAACAGAATGAACGAAGAATTCAGTCTCTTTTATAACCTTTTACTCCGAAAGTTCACTATTGTTGTTTGTAGAGCGGCCATCCAGCCGCAAAACCGAACTGGTAGCAAAGCGCCAATACGAGGCTATGGCCTCGAAGTCCCGTCATTGCGCAAACATGGGTTGTTGAAGCTGAAAAATTGTGGCTGCTGCTGCATCATGCTCCAGCAAATAAACCAGCACATCTCTGCAGGGTCTCGAATTGAATTGAATTAAAAATTTCCCGAAAAACTTGTTAGCGGCCGCGGAACTAGATGTCTCTGTTGGTGTTTAGGAGCCGCAGGTTGCAGTTGGATCCATGGAAAACCACGTTGGAGATTTTGAGGACAATCCTCGGCTAGCGGGTTGCAGTGTTGCATATGTTGGATCTTTTCTTGGGCTGAGAGAACCTTTCCATATTGGGACTTTTGGATGTGGTCACTGCCATGCTCTCATTGGACAATTATGCATATGCGGGGCGGCGCACCATGTGACATGGGGGAGGGAACTTCCCGAAGGGAGGTACGATGGAGCAGCAAACAGAGAGCCCTCGATTTCAAAGAAATCTATACCACGGCTCAGCTATACAGCTTCGGCAATCAAGATCCTGCTTGAAGAACAACCGGGCGAGGTTGATTTCCGAGAAAAAAGAAAATAGCCAATTATTTATTTGTATATTATATCATATAACTAATAGGAGTTAGCAAATATTGGGGAACAATGGGCAAGTGAGCCAGGCCGCCCTGGTTTAGCTTGAACATCGATTTTTCTCTAGCCTTCATGCAAAGGAGCCGAGGGAAGGCTCCGAAAGGATTTTATGCAGGTGCTTCTTCACTACATAAATTAATTACAAGGAAAAGGGTGAAGGTTGGAATTAGGCCGGTAGGGTGGGGCAACGATCAGGAGACTTGATCTAGATCTCCAGACCCTGTTAGCGTCTAAGCTGTATGGTTCGGCATTAGCTTCGACGAGCTCCATGAATTGATATATCTTGATCGCATTCTTGCGGAAAATTGCAGATGTTTTTTTTTTTTTTCAAATATATTCGTCTAAGTTGTCGATATGGAATCGCATTTAAATATTTACGGCTTATGGCGTTGACGCTTTTCGCGGGACAGTTTTAAGATCTTTGACGAGCATGTATGCGGACAGCACCGGAATCCTCAACGACCTCCACAATTGTACAATCAGCCGCACTATGCCAATATAACTAGCTTGACGGGCCTTCCTTGGCGACTCACTTGCTGCCAACGTCTTTTTCGGCCGATCTCTTACCCACTGACATTGAAAGCCCAAAATGTTGGTTCTCGGATTACAAGCACATACCTGCATGTTGATGGCCAGTGGAATCTTTTCGGCCTTTCTTTTTTTTATCAGGTTTAAACGAGCCGGATTTGGGTAAAGGGCTTCATCGACCCAATGCCATATGCAACCTGCGCAGCTTGAACAATTGGCAAAACTTGCTTTGTTGGCACTCACGGAAAGCTATGGAAGTTTCAGCGGCAGACCCGCGCGGGACAGTCAAGTTCAGATCCTACGAAGTTTAGATCGGAAATTCGAGGCGCACGGAGGGATGGAAATCAAGTCTATGGAACTAAATTTCATCCAGAGACACTACTTCAACGAAGCTTATGGCCGTCGGAAAGAATTTCCGATATGTGTATAGCTCTACAGAGACATCGAGCAGCCGTGTGAAAAGATAGCATGGGTAGATAAAAGGAGAGCTATATCTACGCTTCCGATACATCAATTGTAAATCGAGCCAAAGATGCAACGATAAATTCATGAAGAGGCCAATTCTAAGATTGGGTTTGGCTGGCTCCATTAATTGGGGAGGTTTAGCCCAACCGACTTTGGACTTGCCCGGTGGTAAGACTTAAATTACGGCTGGTTGGTTTACTGGCGAATTTTTCAGTTTGCTGGTGGTTAGGTTCAATGCTTCGCCCGTTGCCGGTTGAGAAACTGAAGTCAGCGGTTGAGCGATTAGAGCTACAGAGTAATCATTAACCCCGTTGAGTGTCAACAGTATTGAGGTATTAGGTGTTTTTCCGTTGATCCAAGGCAGCCGTGAGTTGGCCTGGATATAGTGTCCTCGAAGCGACCTCCGTTTATGCATGACGGCACAGTACCGGCCTATTAAATGATGACCTGCACCTGCCGAATGAAAAGGCCTATGGAGGAATAAATTCACAAGTTTAATCTTTTGAAGGCTCACCAGAAGTTTGCCGTTTTTGTTCTTTTGTGGCTGTCTGAAGCGTGTCTCCGGAGCACGAGTGACGCTAGCTATAGCGCTGGAGGTCAATGTGGTTCGAGCGCCCTTAAATCAAGACGGTAACTGACCCGGCAGGTGGCTCGGATGATTAGGATTATAGGATAAATACGTAATGAAGACATCCGTACTTACATCGAAAAACGCCAAAACCTGATATCATGATACGACGGGATTATCGGAGCGGGAAACCAGCGATAAGTAGAAGCATAAGGGGAAAGAGGAATTTATATAAGTTTCTACCTTCTGGGAGGTTTGGCCAAGACTAAACGGGGTAGTTATTATTCCTATTGATAACATCATCCAATTTCGAAGCCGAGCTACTACTTCGAAATCAACAATCTATTAAGCTAAGGCTTTAGCTCAATGCTCAAAGAAACCTGGTGAAAAACAAGAACACTAGTAAAGGGATATATATAGTACATAGAACCGGGAGCTAGAGCGGATGAATTAATGATTCGTGGAATACTGTCTCACAAGCCGGACGTTCGGACTTGGACCTTCTCGCAGTGAAGTGGAAAGAAAGATAAAAACTTGCACTAGCGTGACTACCACCCCTACTTCTGCCATGGGCTTTGGAAGAAATTCCGGCGTGATTACAAAGCAGCAATCAGTGATAGCAAATATCGATCACGGTATGGTTGCACATTTCTTCGCAGCTGAGATTGGAATATCTCCAAGACTAAAGGTAGCTGTATGGGGAAGGGAGATATATGTACAAGTGAATCCAGTTTTAGTTTGAGGTTTGCAAGAATTCAAGTCTTGATCTCAGACGTTCAGACCTGAATATGCTTCTGATTGGAGTACTCGGGTCGACGGGTCAGACGGTAGTAATGAATAGCTTTCAGATCTCGCTTGAATAAAATTTTGATTTCAGAAACGTTTAAATAGGCTGTTACAAATCGCTTCTGGCCATCGCAGGAGGTTAAAACAGCAGTTGATAGTAACTTCGTGCACGTGGTACCCGTTTGTAGAGTTTGCGGATCTGGCTATGTACCATCCCAGTTATTTGTGCTACACTCCTTAAAAATTTTCTGGGCTGGATAGATCTATAGATATAAAGTCCGTAGCTGATATCGGCTGATTTGGGTTCACAAATGGAATCTTCCTATTACGAACTGACTAGAATTAAACTTAGCAAGCTCCCACTGGTATTTGCCTTTCGCTACTTGGGATTTCGTGCTCGATAGAGACTAGTTTTCCAATCAGCTAAGAGAGATAAATTTCAGTTCCGTGGCGCTGGAGGCCCTTTGCCAGCCGGCCAAAGTTGCAACCAGGTAGCAAGCTGAACTCATTTCACCCCGCAGATGATTGACTAAAAATCAAGTGTAGTTCGGCGACGAAATTCTGTGTAACGAGAACCCGGCTCGCTTGAGGATTCTGGCCAATAATAAAGTGCCAAGAGCTGCAAGATTCGAATTGTGGTTGCTTTGTACCTCTTAATATAATATATTAATAGTTCTTGAGCTTTATGGGTGTTGTGCAGTTCCTGCAATATACACGAACAACCTAGATAAAATTGAGACATTGAAGGCTGATACGATGGTGCGGAATCAAGTTCAATCAGTAATTATGGCTAGGCTATCCTAGAGAAGATATGAAAAGGAGAATCGACCGTCTTTCAAAGTAGTTATTTATCTCGATATATATATTGGTATTTGTCACGTGACTGGAATTGGATGAATTTCTTCTGGCTTGTATCAGTCCATTCGCTGACTGTGATTCCGTGCTACCCACCCGTACTTTGATTACGAGACTGACTTTGATGTTCGATGATGCTCGGATTTCTTTCTCGTGTGGGATCGATGTTATGTCCGGAATATACAATCGGTGGTTTAGCAAGAAAATCTGACGATTTATTCCGACAATCGCTATCGAAATATAATGCTTTATCTTGAAAACCTAAGGATATTTTAGTAATCAGGTTATATTTTTTAGCGTAACGAAGACTCAAAGACGGCTCTAAAATCTAGAAACAAGAAAATTGCAGAACCCGGTTTCGGATCCTGGGACTGACAAAGATTACTATTTCCTCTTCACCCACCATTCCTACGATGCCTGCCGCTCCGATGAAGAAAGAACTTCTTTCAAAACTATAAACGTTAGTTGTGGCAATTTTTCTTTTACGGTAGTCCTAACGAAGGAAAAGATAACATGGAAATGGAACTCTTGAGAGCCTCGAAATCAAGAATCGGCCCATCGACCTGTCGACAATAGAATATCTCATGCCTGCTTTAAATTTCTCAAGGAAAATTTTCAGCTTCAAAAGTGCCCTCTGGGCATGTATGTTTGCGTTCTCAGGTACCTTCGAAAACCCACTGGGTCTCAATGTGAATAGAAGGGAGCAGTATTGATAATATTATCACCAGGGTTAGCGAGAGGTTCAACAAGGGAGTCATCAATAGAGGTTTTTTTTTTTAAATCGTTTCCATTGTCAATTCCATTAATAATGTTGGTAGATAAATCAAAGAGGTTGAGACCACTTGTTGATGTCACTAATATCGTGGTGGCCTTATAAACTTAACTCACTATGTGGAAAGTTTGCAAATTTGTTGACGGTAATTCTAAATTTGCTTTCGTCAAGTGATTCGAACGGTAGGATTATACCTACGGGTATCTCCTTCAACGGAGAGGTTAATGCTGACATGGGTGCGAGTTGCCTTGGCTGCTATCTCAAACTTAAAGGGTGACTCGAATTTATGAATCTGGAGCTACGATCGCTATAGCTAGCGTCAAAGTTGCATCCATGCATAATAGTACATCTATACATCCTTTGCGGATTCGGATTCCACTTTGGGGATCGCGGGTACTGGAAAATTCCGATATGTAGGGGGACGGATACATCCATTAACAACGTCTTAGCGCATAACACGTATGAAGGTGTAAACGAGAAGACTTTTGAATTCGGGTGTATTTTCAAGAATTAGCAAATAGTAACATCGGCGCCAAGACGAAAAAGGCTATAGGTGGTAGTGATTGGCTGAAAGATAAGGCTATGAAGGAAGTCAAGGATTGGATCATCAACCGTGACATCAACTAAATTGTTCAGAAGATCCTAGGTGACTTGGCGGATGGGTAATCTTTTCAACAGTTTGCTCTGTACACTGGCTGCGAGGCCCTGAAAAGACATACAAAAGCCTTTTCCAATGTATTAATATCCCCTTGGCCCTAAACCCATGCGAAGCAGTAGCCGCATTGCCTGTAATACCCTCAAATCTTTACCCTAGTAGTGTTGAATATGAACGCTCATCTTAGATTCTGGCACTCAAATTATGGTCAAACGCTCTAATATCTCAAAATAGGCGGTGCTTTGCAATCATAGGTGGGATTTTTACACTTCGTAGCGTATCAACTTTATACTTCCCACCAAAAACTACCTTCGATGCGGGAGTGTGGCGGCGGCTTGATCATGAGATCGGCAATGTTTTGATTAAATCTGATGAGTGCAAATTTTGGAAGAAAGTACTCCGTTCAGGACAGAAATTGCATATTCATAAGTGCAATATGCGACCGGGGCGTAAGCCCGCGAACCTGAAATTTTGCCAAAAGGTTGCTCTGGCTCGTACGTTGCTCTGGAAGGTACTGACTTCAATAGGATTCTTGTATAGGTGCATGCTATAACGTTGTATAAAATCTAAACGTACAAATTTGAGACAGTCATGTGAGCGTAGGCTATGTGCGAGCCACAAACTGAAAAATTTGGCCCCCTCAAACTCAGTCTTCTACCTCTATGATCTGTCAGGAATATATGGAGTTCAGGTTCAGATAGTAAGTAACTAAGACAGCCTTTTTGGTTTAATATGATCTCGCTGCAACACAATCAACATCACGACGACGTGTTATTTTCGGGCATCTGACAGGTGGAGGTATTACTATCCCGGCATCTGGGTATAAGTTATGTAAGTATCGTAGGTTTGAATATAGGGACTACAGTAAGTGGTGTCAGTTGAACCGGCTGCCCCTTTTACGACAACTTATATCAAAGTCAGTACTCTGCAGTCGACGAGTAGTCATGCTTCAACACTATTATGGTGGGTACCAGCTCGCGGGTGCATATTATCACCCCAAAGCCAAACGCTCCAGCGGGTTGAGTTTTTATATATAGATTATGTTATGGAAGACGAAAATAAGGCGGCAGGGGCTGGTCTTACATACTAGATAAATGGATATGACTACTCTACATTTTCCACAGCTATATTCACCGCACCCTGAAAATCTCCCAGAAACCTCCACCTCGCCTTCTCCTTCCACCCTTTCCCTTTCCAGTCGTTCGCACTTTTCGGAAACACCTCCAGCACATCATAATAATTCCATTCGTGCGCGTTAATAACAAATATATTTTCATCCGCGTCGAACGCTTGAATCATATTGATCACCTCCTGCGCTTCTTTCGCATTGACGGCTACCGATTTCTCTGGTATTATGTGGAACGGGGTACGCGAAGGGTTTCCGCCGATTGGAAGGGGGTGTATTCTTTCAAACAGCTCGCCTGGGCAGGGACATGGTGTGAAATTTGGGATGTTAACAGTATTCGGAAGCGGTGTGTATGCGTTCGGTCGTAGCTGTGAGCCTAAGTGGTATGAATCTGCGCCGAGGAATATAAATGTATCGTTGAGGCCATCTTGTGAGGTAGTAGTTCTCGCGAGAGCGTTGATGTGCCCGACGGCGTGGCCGGGGGCGTCCAAGATGTAAAAACTCCCGTCGTTGAAAAAGTCGATAGCTTTCATGCCACCGATTGATAAGCTTGAGGATTTGAAGGAAAGCTCAGTTATCTCTCTCCCCGAGAACTCTTGGGAGAGAAAAGGGGCATCTGGGTTTTCGGGGTAGCCTGGAGAGAATTTTGAGGCTATGGATGGACCGACGATGAGGTTTACGGATGACGGAAAGAGGGAAGGGCGACCGGTATGATCCCAGTGGGCGTGGCTGCATTTTTATCGTTATATTAGCTTTATACAGGTAGAGTGCAATGCAATGATCAAATGGATATAGTAATACCTCCAGACTAGCGCCTCTATCGTATTCAAATCGACGCCACCTGCTTCTAGCACCTCAGATATATATTTCTCGATGGTGATGACGGCCCCATCATCTTCCCATGAGCTGACTCTTTGCACAAGAGGCTCCGGTAGATCCGCCTTCCAATTCTTCGGCGGCCCGAGATCAAATAGAATTTTTCGAACCTTTGCATCTCCTTCGGACGAGTTATCCGCGTGGGTGATCAGATACCCGAACGCTCCGGCGTTCAGTTTCTCCTGACCCTCGATAACCGGCTCCATAAAAATCGCTAGCGGGCCATCTTTGATACGAAAAGTGGTGTCAACGATCTTGACGTCGACGATCCGATTCGATTTTGGAATCTCGAGTGCAGACATGTTCGAATATGTCTCTGATAGCGTGTTTGCTTAGTGAATGATTATATTGCGAGATGCTCGACTTATACAATTAATATAAAATTCCATTTTTGGTACATGTTTTAAACGCGGGGACTAGCTTACAAACGTGTGCCAGTTTCAACTACTTTTTCATTATGTACGAGTATTTTGGGACAATCAACATTCCATTAGCTAAGTCCCTCTCAATATCCTTGCTAAACTGACGTCAAGCAATATTGGGTGGTCTGAATCCCTGCATTCAGTGGCGCCATCGGCTGGTCGACGCTAATATAATTCACGGTGCATCGAGCTGTCAGCAGCCACGAGGTGGCGTTCTCACGTGTGGCTGGATAAATGCCCCTTGAAGTCATACTTATCCATGGGGGATTGAAAAGGATCAAGTCCGGAGAAGCGTAGGATATTCCGACGTCCCCCAGGGATGAAGCCGAGAAGAAAAAAAAAGCTCGGACCCCAACGTCGTCGACTGACGGCTAAGTTGGCGTTAATTAATACCATAGCATTATGCAGAATGCCTTAAGCATAAATCCTTACAGGTACAGCTTTGCCATTAAATGTTAATATTGCTGAAAGCAATATGTGAAGCTAGTAGATTTTCACGATAATCTTGAAACCATGGTCACTTCCCGTTCGAAATAAAGAAATATCCTAGGAAGCTCTCTCGCCCCCCCCCCCTTTCGGTGCGGAGAAACCCTTTATTCTTCTGTCTGATTTCCAGCAAGCTTTTTCCCTGTAAGCTAGGCCGAGAAGGAGACGGCAGATAGGGCTTTATCCGAAATACTAACTTGGATGTTAGCAGGGAATAGACATTACGAGCTCATCTGTATTGCATATACACATAAAAAATAATTGAAAAATTTAGCTAAACGGCGCACTAGAATGTACAGATATGATCTGCAAGGCCAGACAAGGGTGGAGGTGTAGCTCTAGCTCGCCCACAGGAGCGAAACTCGAAGGCTTTCATCTGAACCTGGCGCGAGGAAAAACGACACCGAAAAAAACTAGCGGAAAATAAGGGAAAATCCATCATCGAGACGGGGAATTCGAAGAAGGACACGGAGGAGAGAATGGAGGGGAAGAGAAAGGATTTAGGTTATCACGAGCTATTGGGGGACAATCGGCGCTCGTCTGCTCGGAACCGGATTTCATGCATGCATGTTCCTCACAGATGGAGGTAGGGTTACTCTCTTGAACTGGGTTAGAGAGATGTAGGGCGACAAAGATGGGAGAAGCCCTCATGCACCTTCCAGAAATGCATAACTCGATGCTTGGGGAGAGTGGAGCGTGCAATGGGCTTGAGGCTCAGCCTATTGGCCAGATTCCGCGATAGACGGAAGCGGTATGGAGACGGGAATTTGGGAGGGGAGAACAATGGCTTTTTCTTCCTTCTCAGTCCCGGTCGATATCTTTGGAGGCGATGAGGAGAAACTCCAGGCATTTTTGGAGATGTGGGCCTTCAAGACGTCTTTTTTGCCAGGGAATATTAACAACACCATGGCCAGTTACCCACTTGTTGGTCTAGGGGTTTCAAAAAAAAAAAAAAGAGTAAAGAAAAGGGAAGGGAAGAAAAGACAGTGGGAAGAAAAAAAAAAAAGAAAGAAAGAAAGAACAAGAAGAAGAAATACAGGGAGAAGGGGAGAGAGAGTTTGGGAATAATTTTGTAGATTTGCTGGCCGGGTTTAAGGACAGTGGAATGGATGTTGTAGCTTGATATGGGCTTCAGCAGCCAAGTCCCTGATCAGCCAGCGGGTGCGTGCCCAAGCACTCACTTACATGTAGACTGACTTGCAGGTCCGCACAGCAGCGCGGAGAATAGCTACTGCTATACCTTCGAAGCTGGGGAGGGGTTGGGGAATGAACACCCGCTTCCGAGGTTCTTGCTAACTTGAGTCTCTTCTCGCCAACCGGCAGGTATTGTACAGATGCGCGGGTACTCAAGTACTCACCCAGGTACCTACTTACCTAATTGATCGTGTCGTAAGTAATGCACAGGCAGGAAAGTACGGACGGTGATAATAATATAATGGCAGGGTACTATAGTATAGGTTGATTGTGTTGTCCGGGTTGGTTGGTTGGTTTTGGTACCTGAATGAATTAATGAAGCGGATGGATCGAGTATTTCTCCTTCGACCTCTCCCCCTCGTCCTCGTCCTGCATCTCCACTTTTAAATCCAGCAGGATCTCAGGAACGGTGCATATAGGCCCCCTCACTTCATTCCATCCACCGGAATTCTTTCCAGAATCGCTCAGCGAACTGCCGTCGGGTCCATCCCGTCCAATCATCCATCCCTTCTCATCCGAGACGCCGTCTGCTCCTTCAACTTGACTTGGACCTGTACCCTTTTTTTTTTTTTTTTTTGCCAGTTAGATTTCTTTCCCCATCCTGCACGCCCTAGGTTGCTGCTGCTAGTCGTACAAAGCAGATAGCTGCAGCAGGTGATGGTGGTGGCATTCGGTTTCTTCCACGCCGAAGAGCTAGAGAACGGAAACGAACAAACCGGCTTGCACTCAGACTCGAGTCAGCATCAGAACTAACATTCCTAGGAAGCGGGATCTACTATAGTAGAGGCGCTCGGGGCAGCAGAATCAACAGAATCAGCAGAAGCGGAAACAGAAGCTGAAGCAGAAGCAGAAGCAGAAGGAGGAGGAGACACAGGCGAGTGATTGAGTGTACGACGAAGAGAGGCTACGCTTTCTGTCTCAGCTTTCGGAACACCTTCCCTTCAAGCCACTATCGGACGCCGTCCAATCTCATCTACTCTCCTCCCTGTCATTCATCTCGATCAACAGGCGAAGTCCACCACTGGAAATTTCCCCAAGGAATTGAGATCTAACGACTGCTGTTGGGAAAAAAAGAAGAAGAAGAAGAAAAAAAACTCTAGAGCGAAGGAAAAACCGGGTTACCCGTGTACCGTGATTCTTGCAGGGGCTTCGTTCTGTGGATCTGTGCTTCATTATTTCCACCCACGGCCGTGGCTGAATACTGGACCTTGTTTACGTACTCTTATGCTACAGACTTGAGCCCGGAATCACACCAGTTAGGCTATTAGTGCGAGATCTCCGATCTCAATATCTTCTCATTCCGCAGGAATTTTCCTTCGTTTGTTGCTGGTTTCGCACCGTTTTACATTGCCTTCCGAGGCTGTCTTGCGCCTTCGCTTTTGGGCCTATAAACCGATCTGGTCTGGACCCAGATATTCGCCATCCTAACGTGGGTTCTTTTTTTTTTAATTTAAAATTTTTATTTTAATTCCCGACCAGGCGATTCTCTATTAGGGTTAATACAAAACCGCAGAACCATGCTATGATGCCGCGAATATCGTGCGTCGACGAACATTATTTACGCTAGTACAGGTTGGAATCAATAGCGAACGGCCCCATTCTACGACTAAACCGATAAAACGAACGACCCGATCAATAGCTGGCTTGTGGGCGGGACAATCCTCGGTATCAGATTTAAACCAATCCGACACAATCTCGGGGTTTTTCTCATTGGTGTCGCACAAAAGCGGTGCAACCGTTTGCACGAGTATCTCACGAGTTGGTTTGTCAACAACCTTGTGCGACAGGACCCTGATCATTGCAGCTGCGGAGAAGGCAAACCGGCAGCTTCGCTTTGGGCCCATATCTACTTGTACATACCGCTATATAATCTCTCTTACATCTATCAAGGCGTAACGAAAAATTCTTTTGCGGCGAACCTTAAGGGACCAAACGTGGTAGCGATCAGTCGCCAACGTGGGCTGAAGATCTCCAGCACATCATGACAATGATGATATCTCTGAATGCTGCGGGTGCGAATGGGATGATAGCTGGTTCGACGTCGTCGACGGGGAGAGCTTTTGGGAGACCGTCGTCTAACAGTAACTCTCCGGAGCGGAAAACCAAGACGATACGACGGAGCCAGTCTGCTACAATGTCGATGAACAGTCTAGCGCAGTTTAGGGATATGACAATCAGACCGGTACCCCAAGATACGAGTGATGACGAGACCAGGTCGAAAGATTCACACCCCAGGTCGGCCTTATCGACTCCTCCTAGGACGCCGAATCAAGACGTTTACAAGTCCGAGCCACGGATGAACCAGTTTCCCTTGCCGACTCGGAATGCTACGTTTGCACCGACCAGTCATCCCCAACAGCTGGCGAATGAAAAGACAATCGAATATCGTACACGGGCGAGGGCCGTACCTCATTCACCCTCAAGTAGCACAGACGAGGCGGATGCCGCAGCGATTGCTACACCGCTGAACGAGATATCTTTGAACACATCATTCCAAGCATTAAGGGGTAGACCATATGCTCAGGGAGCCTCGGCTCATCAAAACGCGCCATCGTCACCGATACCAAATTCCGCGTCCGTTATCAGTGGTTCTAATGCTCAGATCTCTACTACAATATATGCATCCAATGGCACACCACAACAACGGACTACTACCTCCAAAACCAGCAATAACGCGAAACTGCTCAAGCAAAGGACAATAAAGAAAGAAAGTTCGAATGGAACTCTTCACTCTATCAGAACATCGGAATCGCTATCCAACCTCAGGCCCGGTCAAGGTGGCGATGCTAATAAAGTTCTTAGCTTGATGAAAGAGCTCCAAGGTAAGATGGAGGGCAATCTGGAGTACCGAATCGGAGATGGTATGACCTGGACAAGGGGATTCTGTAAAATTCAAGAGGATACCGGTCGCCTCACCCACATTAAAGACGATAAGAATAAGATCACAGTTATCGGCGACCTCCGAGGATGCCAGATACGGACCAATGCCAAATCGGACGAATACGAAGGCATTATTGAAGTATCGACATTTAGTTCGCGTCAAGACGTCAAAATCCGACCGCTAAGTGCACACCACTATGACCGTTGGATCGCGGCCCTGCTTTGTTGGCAGCCTATCCGGCCAGCAGGGCCTAATAATAAAAAGGTCAAAACACAGCCGGTCAAACTCTCGACCGATAGAAAAGTTGATAGGCGGCGTAACTCCGATGCAACAGTCTTAAAAGAGGCTGCCATTATCAAGGTGGGCAAGATGATGCTGTGGGATCGGAGTGGTTACGGCACAAATATCCAAAGCGCATCCGCCTCAAAGGACAAAATTCCGAAATCCACTAAAGCTATTGGACCGACCTGGCGGAAGATTTCTTGCATCCTCCAAGAGAACGGCGAGTTTAAGCTTTATAACGAAACCGATGTTGCGCTACTCCATATCATCACTTTATCTTCGCTTTCGCGGTCCTCCATACAATATCTGGACCCCTCTGTACTCGGGATGGAATATTGCATAGGGATCTACCCGCACGCCAGCACGAACACCCGATTTCAGGCGGGCACGCCACCGATATACCTAGCTTTAGACACCAAGATCTTATTCGAAGTCTGGTTTGTGCTGCTAAGAGCATACACTGTGCCTGAACTATACGGACCAGCTGGTGCTTTGGGTCTCGGCAGCACTTCATCGACTGCGTCGCCTCAAACCCCTTCCGTTGTCCAGAATTTTGATTTTGGCGCTTCCGCCCTCACGGATGCATTCAGAGTACCCCGGTTGCTGACCATGAAGATCGTTGAGGCGAAACTTCCTGGTCTACAAACTCCGCTGGACGAGCACCGTCATCATCAGTTTGGGGACAAGAAAGACATCGAGTTCTTTTTTGAGTTATTCATCGATGGCGAAATCAGAGCGAGGTCTCCACCGCGATTGAAGGCACCCGTTTGCATGTGGATGGAGACTTTCGAGTTCAATGAGTTACCGGCACAGTTTAATGTCATAGAGGTGGTACTGAAGCAGAGAAGTGTAAAGCACAGGCGAGATCGGGGCCCAACAAGCAGCAATGGACCCTTATCGACATATCAGATTATAACCGGTGAGGCAATCGGCGTGGTCACAATCAACCTCAACGACTTGGTGTTCGATACAGAATCGGAAACATGGTGGCCTATCATTCCTGTTTCCAAGGCGCAGGACGCGCCGCTCGGAGAAGTCATGCTGAAGCTGAGGAAGGAAGAGCTTGTGGTTCTGATGATGGAGGAATATAAGCCACTTCTCGAGGTGTGTCCGCTTTTGATCGTGTCTTCAGGAAATCGGTGCTAATTTTATCTTACTAGCTTCTGTTAAACTTCAACAATGGCTTGACAATATTGATCAGCCAAATTGTGAATACTGATCTTCGCCGGCTGGCCCACACCTTATTGAAGATCTTCCAGGTCTCTGGAAAGGCAGTAGACTGGCTAATGGCACTCGCGGAGGCAGACGTTAGCGGGATCTATAAGGATAGTGGATTTAAGTCTTTGCCACACACTGGCCCCTACGCGGAGCTTGATGTGCAGCTAAATCAGGCCAACCCTGACCCTGCCATAAAATCGGACAGCACCAAGCGCGCCCAGATGGAAGCGAACATATTGTTCAGAGGAAACTCGCTGTTAACGAAGGCTGTTGAGGCACATATGGGACGGTATGGTAGGGAATATATGGAAGAGACGATTGGTCAGCACGTCAAGCGAATAGCCGAAGAGGATATATATTGCGAGGTCGATCCAATGAAGTGCAAGAATTACGATGAGATCAAGCAAAACTGGAAAACGCTCAATTCTTTAGTCAGGACCGTGTGGGGGTCAATATGCAACTCTGGGCATAAATGTCCCTTCGAGGTCAAAAAAGTGCTCTATCATATCCGAATGTGCGTCGAGGAGAAGTTCGGAGGCATCATCTCCGGTCCGACTTATTCTAGCGTCTCGGGTTTTTTGTTTCTCCGGTTTTTCTGCCCAGCAATCATGAACCCGAAGATGTTCGGCCTCTTGAAAGGTAAGTGTCGTATTCTTACGTGAAGCAGAACGAAGTCCAAGGCTAACTGTGAGATTAGACCATCCCGGCACACGTGCACAACGGACGCTGACGTTGGTGGCAAAGAGCCTTCAAGGACTTGCTAATATGACCACTTTTGGCGTCAAAGAGCCGTGGTTTGAGCCAATGAACGAGTTCCTAGTTGTAAGTTTATATCGTTCCATCTACGCGTCTGATCCTCTCTAATCTCGACATCCGTCTAGGAGCATAATGGCGAATTCAAAAGATATATTGACTCCGTAAGCGCATCGCCTCCGGAGATCACGACCTTCCAAGTTCCACCTTCCTATGCCACACCGATCACAATACAAGCCCGTCTCCAACAAGGCTCGAAAGAAGGGTTTCCATCGCTGCCCTTTTTGATAGATCAACCGCGTGCTATTGGAAGATTTGTGCAAATGTGGCTTAAATGGCACGGCCTCCAAGAAGCAAAAGGTGGCTCGCTGAGCCATCCCAAAGTAGCAGGCAACCCAACCGTGCTAAAGTTCCACGAACTGTGCTTGCACCTCCAAGAGCGGATGGCCATTTGTATCGAAAGAGCCGAAGATGCTGGGCGGCCGGAAAGCAGTCTTTCTACCGGGTGGGAAGCGGTAGCGGAGAGCGTAGCATCTTCCTCATCCAGCACAGGCGCAGTCTGGGATGGTGGTAGCAAGGAGTCAACGATTGGTTCCGGATACTCCTTTGTTTCCTCCACACCCACCATTACAGTTCCAACAATACGCAATACATCGCCCGGTGGAGGTGCAAATTATTCCAGAAGTGCGTCTGCCACGAACTATAAAAACGGGAATGCTCCTCCAGCCGGGTACTATGAAGACGACCACGACCTTGCGAATATCGCACAACTCGGGAAGACAAAGATCGTTGAACTCGTCGGGGGCATAAAGAAGAAAGTCCAGGCTGCTAAAGACTCGCATTGATCCAGGGTTCCGTATCAGGACTCAGTTTATGGCTATAGATGGCTGAAGATCAGATGGCGCTGATGTCTTGAGTTATCTTTTTCTTTCCTTTTTTCTTTCCTTTTTTTTCTTTCTTTCCTTCGTTGGTGCATCTCCTCAGCTGATTGGTTTTGTTGCTTTGTTTTGGTAAAAACCTCAGTGAATTCATGATATCACTCTGTAACGCGTTCACGGCCGCTTTTACTCATTCCATGTATTTGATTTTCTTTCTTTTTTTTTTACGAAGCGGCAGCAGCAACATCATGGATGAAGTCCTTCATAACTTGTTCTTTATCATGGTTAAAAGCCCATTTCTATATGGTACTTTATCATTTTCATTTTCATTTTTTTGTTCCATTAAGTATTGATATCCTTTTGGTTCATGTCCGCGGCGAGCTAAGGAAGGGGGTTTTGGAATATCAGGCACTTTGAATCCTTGAACGTTATTTAGCAGATACGGCATTGATATCCATGTACGATGACTTTTAAATAGCCAGCAGCAATGCATGGTTTAACATCTATTTTATTTCTGTACAAGGCCTTTTCTGTAGGCGTGCGATATATATCGTGTATTGGTTATTATCCTTCTCGCTTAGCAAATATTATAGTTACTGATCTGGGGATGACAGTGGTCTGAGAATCCCACATCGTCAAAACTCTCACCGCGCCGTTATCGATATATATACCTGAGTATATCTTGAAAAAGAATTCGGGTTAGTATTTCTCCGCAAGCGACTGGAAGCGGAGCATGGATTTAGAATGAATGGTTTAGGCTGGCGGGTGTAGACATTCTTGCATTGCTGTCTACCTCGGCATGTATTTATCTGCCGGCGAATACGCCTGGCCTAGTATTACATTTCGCCTGGCCGCGGGCACCCGCCGCGCATGCAGTTGGCAGGGCGTAACTAGAATAGTCCCAGGGGTTGCTTACATACTCCTTCAACGACTCCTAGTTTTGGCCGAATGATCGATTAATACCAGACAGCTAATCGACAACCTTCAACAACTTTGGCACAAAAATCGCCCTTCCAAAACATCGACGCAAGCAACCATTACCCGGAACCATATATATTTACTGGAATTTACCAAATTACCCCCTTGTTTGACTTTTGAACTCAAAAAAACGGTTGTTCGGAGTTTGGATTTCTGCCTTCGTCATCTATAAGAAAACCCTATGGAGAAAATACAACATCCCCAACACACAATAATCACCCCAATTGAAGGTTTACCTCCCTGGAACGGAATCCAGTCACCACCGTCCCGGACATCCCTCCCACTCCCCACCGAAATTCAAGAGCAAATCTTATCCTATCTCTCTCTCGATGCCCGTGTCGTCGCTTCCTTAGTCTGTCGAAAATGGGGTGCCATCCTTACCGAAACACCGCATTTCAAAAAGCGAAGGTATACATACAGCACCCCGCTAAGCGAAAGCGACGTTACTGTCCACCGCCTCGTCGCTGCCAGTACGGGCCACATGCAGTGTACTCTACAGGACGGGAAGGTAACGGCGTACACGTTCTTCTACTGGTCACCGGGGAGAGGGGTACCCTTGAAAGTTGACATAACGAACTCGCCTTTACTGGATGATCCGGTGTTTTTATACCAACCGGCTGATGAGGCCACCGGAAGTGTCATGCAAGGTCAACTGAGGTTTAGGATTGGTGGAATCATATGCGACCCTATCGTTCGCGGGTTTTTCTGGCACGGCGACAATGAGGTATTCTCGGTGGCGAATGGCGTATCCGCTCTTACGGTTCGACGGATCGCGGAAAGGATCGCGGAGCGGTTGATCTTTGAGATTGAAGCTTCACCGTTGCTAACTGGTCGCGGGTTGACCGGCGAAGGCGCGGCGTTGAAGTTCAGACCGACAGCACGTTGGGCTTTGGCGGAGAACGCGGGACGGGGGATGGATGCTATCCGGGATAACATGTCCGTGTTGGAGACGAGCGTAAGGTTTGGAGAGAAGATTCCCTATCAGGGGTATGTCAAGCAAAACCCTTACCAGCAAGAGCAGCAGCAGCGGAGCGACAAATTCGAGTAAAGCAATGAGAGGCGGGGGTTTTAGCTGAGGCGTGACGTCTTTATATCTAATCACCAAGCCACAGACAATGGGGGAGCGGCAGGTCTGGCTACAGTTATAAAGTACCATTAGCCTCAAATCTGTTTAATATATTATTTTTATCTCCTACGAGCTATGAATGCATGCCCACGGTATGGACAGTTCTTTCATTGCTCGTAAACGTAGCCCCTTGAAGACTGTCAGAGACTCGATCCTAGCACGCTCTTGTTCTTCATGTGAAAAATGCTACAACCAAAGAAAGAAATATTTCGGAAAGTTGAAGGAAGCTGAGCCTAGGATTCTAGCCCGTGCTAAGCGCCTTGTTATCTACACTCGTTTTGCTTCAACCTAAGATACAATAGCAGCGCAAGCAACACGAATAACTTACAAAATAAAAGAAAAATGATATTCAGAGGATGCTCTGGGTCCGGTTGAAGTTTCCGTGACCGCATGAGGGATTGGGTTCCGACCGTCAGCCCCAGTCTGAGGTCGAAAAAAAGGTTTACTATCGCGCAGCGGACATCAAGATAGGTAAATATCGCACCCCGCACAATTCGGTCGGAAGATGTTCTACAAATATTATCACACAGATGGAATTTATTTTATATATATAACCATATCTTGTGATTATTAAGCATAGAGTTTAATATTACCTCAATTAAAAATTTTTTATAAATAAAGAATGTGCTATATGGGAGGTTGATGTATAGCTAAAGTAGTCCTATTTAGAACATACCAGGATAAAGAGCACGATCGAATTGAAAACGATTCGGTGCTAAACAACCCTGCCATCCCACCTTCGTTCCTCCCTGTGTAGCCCAGTAATACCAGTTCCAATAAGCTTTGTTTGACAGGGGGAATCCGCCATTAATGGGGTAGTCCTTATTGATCTTTACCCTCAGAAAGGCTAGAGTGAGAGTTATCCACGATTGCATCTTTGTCTCAGAGTTTTGGAGAAGATTGGAGACCCAGTAATACCAAGCTGAAGCCCAACTAGGGTATGGAACGATGTTTCCATTGATATCGGGGTAACCGCAATTCGGGGCGGTTTGAGACGGTGGAAATTGGCCCGTGTAAGGATCGTTGTCAAAGTTCTCGCTGTGTATATATGTGTTAAAAAATCTGAAACTATGCTGTGTTTGTGATAGTGTGAAGTTCTTAAAATATGGGTGCGAAACTTACAATTCAGTCATCAGTCGGTTGTGGACTGCCATGAATGTTGCGGCCACGTCAGGTCTGTTCAGATATTCGAACGCTACTTCGACTCTTGCCATGTCGTATAGATAATGTGACAACAGTTGCCGGAACGTTCCCGTGTTTTCAATCCCATTGCCGGGTGTGAGAATCTGTATGGTCCTAGGTGTTAGAGAAATATAAATTTGATGGATATTTTGAGCACAAATTGTGAGGGAAGTTACGTTTCGCTTATTCGTATTTATGCGATTCTCAACGATGAAAAACTCACGCCATCCATTAGGGTTGTCGGTTGCGTGGTACCAATGCAAGGCTCGAACGAGAAATTCTGTCGCGGGGAGTGTTCCGTATCTGCTGTTGGTGTGCCCATTTGCTTGAAAGAAGAGTTCCCGCAAACCGGGTGTCGGTGCTGGTGCAGGCTGTCCTGGTACTTGCACTGGTGTAGCATCAGCACAGGGGACACAGCCCTCAGAGATCATATCTTCGAAAAAGAGACGCAAGAAGGCATTCTCAAAAGTGTGTTCCTGCGAGTCTTACTTTAGCACTGAAATGATAATTGAAGATAAAATTTCGAAAGCTTGCAGGATATTTTTCAAGCTTACACTAGCGTACCCGGCGGGATAATTAGCACCAGGGTTGAACCAATTTCCGCCACCCAGATAGATACCCCGTTCCCAGAAACACTGGTTTGTAGGATACCTGACTGAGGCTACCGAATAGAAATTTACATCAAAATGAGGAGCTGGGATATTGTTTTGTTGATAAATAGCGACAAGTTCACTATATGCAGGATAGGGCTTGGTCGTATAACTCAGCCCTGGACAAGTGGCGATGTAATAGAGGCCTCCGAAGGAACGTTTAGTAAGTTTCGATTTTCCGAACTCTTCATGTTCAAGCGATGCGCGCTTGAGCACCGCCTGGGGATTAACTGTGCAACCCTCGAGACCACAGGGACACCCAGTGGGAGGTGGCTCATTCGCCGGGTCATCTGAACCACCGGGGTTGTCTCCCTTCGGCTGATATTTTTGAACGTTTTGCTGATGCCAATCAATAATATCGGAGATGCTCTCGACAATATCTAGTGAATTGAACGATATTAGCCTGTGTTATCCCGGTTAAAATCATACTGAGGGAGATCCACCTGCTATGTCTTGAACTGTTATCTATATTTTGAATGATTATCAGGTCAGTATCTCTTAACTTTGTGATAAGATCGATAGGGGTAGCTAGGGCGAGGATGCATACAATAACTAGCCCTGCTGGAGCAGCTGCAAGCTCTACTGCTTCCTGCGCTCCGAGCAAGACAACTTGCCCGGCAGCTGCTTCCGCAGCCTGAGCTACTCCAAAGTTAGACATTTTTACCCCAACTACGTGTGTACAAGAGTGAGAATCGGGTAGATCGGGTTTTACTTGCCATTTGCGTTAACTCTACCAAACTCTACCAGTTCGTAATCGTTGGCTATATTCTGAACATGGTCTTAGTATCTGTGTTAAACCAGCTTGAGGTCGTGGGGTCGTAAGTCCGGATGACTTACAGGTCGTTGCGGTTGAATGTCTCGGAAAACTTGATTCGCTCGTCGCCTCCAAACTGCTGCTCTCCTTTGTAATATTCTAGTGAAAGTATCTAATAAACATCCAGTTAGGATGTGCGTGGTCTGCATGTAAGAGCTCTACCATGTTTGCTAACAATAATATACTTACTGATCAATGTCGCCGCGGCTCTCATTTGATTCCAAACGGGTATTAGTCTTGTCACCCAGGCTATAGGTATCAACCAGCGCTTTTGCTCTCCACCATTAGCAGCTGCTTGCGCCTGTGCCAAATAATCATTCCAGGTGGCCAAGCCACTCAGCAGCAATCCATCATTATCTCTTAGGTGTATAAGGAGATCAATCATATCGTCAATGCTCATGACCTCAAAAGAACTGTCCTCGTAAACTATGGTTCTAGACGGTCCCCCACAGATCTCTCCTGCTTTTCCAGAACATCGCGAAGAACACTCGGAAATGTCCTTCGTAGAAGCGCCACTGGCAAGATCATCTCCCCAATAGCAGGTATTTCCGTCTCCGATAGCTGCGTAACGGTAACTATATGCCAAGTCGAAGCACTTTTCCACTGTCATATCGCTGGCGCTTTGGCTGTTTTCAAGAACGTTATCGGCGTAGCAGCCATTCAAGGTCCAGGGGTCTTCCCCTCGGTTGACATTTGCGTCTTGATAGTCACTGTTGCGGTATATGAAGATGCGATTTGTCCCGCCACACTTCTCCGCGGCATTGCCTCCACATGCGGTGCTGCAATCTCCCGAACTCGCAGGGCTCGAGGAACTAGCAATCGTATTTCCCCAGAAGCATTGGGTGGCGTACTCCACACCTGCGTACTTGAAACCAGCACCCAGCTGCAAACATTTTTCAATGGTCATCGCAGCATTACTGCTGCTATGGTCAAGCGCTCTCGCGCTGGAGGAATCCGTATAGCACCCTTGAGAGATAAAGTTACCGACATCCGGTGCCCCAGCCGGCTTATAGTTCGAATTCTTGTAAAGTTGCAGTCTGCTGTTTCCTCCGCATAGCTCCGTGCTCTTACCGGGGCATGGCGTATTGCAACCACTTGACTGCGCTTGTGAGTTTGATCCAAGGGTATCCCCATACCAGCATTGCGTGCCGTATTCTACACCAACCCAGTTGTGGTTAGAACCAGCGACTCCGATGCATTTTGCTATCGTTGAGCCACCTGAGGAGTCTACAACTCCACTGGGCAGAACGCGGTTATTCACATCGTCAGAGTAGCAACCATAGTATGTGTAACCGCTAATGCCGGGGTTAATTGTCGGTATAGGTGCCGGTGCCGTAGGACCACTATCATACAGTAACAGACGATTGGTACCACCACAGACTTCGGCAGCATTGCCATTGCATGGCGTACGACAGTCCGATTGAGCCGCTTCCACTACATTGTTCAGGACATCGCCCCAATAGCATTGTCTATATTCTCTTTGTTAGATACGAAACGAATCTTTGACGCGCATGCGTGTATTTTGGGACCGAATTGGGGTTTTGGAGAACATACCCAGCGTACTCGACACCAGCATAACGGACACCAGCCGTACGAGCGAGAGCGATACATTTTTCAACGGTCATGCCAGTCGCGCTATAATCCGTTTTGCTACCGCCCGTTAAGACCCTGGTGCTCGAGGCGTCGTTGACGCAGAGTGGGCTCTTGTAGGTCCCGACTGAGGGTACGACAGTTGGAGCGGAGCCCACAGGCGAAACGTCAACTGCCTGGGATAGACAGGGAATATTCGCGCCATTGTTGGCGATTAAAGCGCCAAATCCGCAGTTAGGCTCCGTAGGAGAAGCTACCCCCCCGCAGCGATTCGCGCAAGACAGAATCTTTTGAAACTGAGCTCTGATATAAGATCCCTCGAGCTTTGGCGGTGCAAAATCATCCGTACACGTGTACGTGATCATGGCCAGATTGTTACCATTGAGAGCAGATGAGAAAACAATATCTCCGCCACCATAGACGACTCCATCTTGAAATTTTGCTATCGCGCTAGTGAGAGCTGCTTCGTTAGCCGCCCCGGCATCGCAGCCATCAGCTACAGTAGCGCATTGGACGCTCTGAGCGTTGAGGCGACGAAAGATAACGAGAATGACGGAAAGAACCCTTTCAATTCGCATTGCGGAGGAGGGGTAGAATGGTTGAGAGGACTATGAAGCTTTGCGGATCTCTTGTCTCGAGGTCTCTAGTCTGCCATAGTTATACAATTACGGACTTCCATTTTTGTTCTATAAGTCCGATCCAACCTGCATGATCGAGTTTCGAGTCTACCTGCGTCGAACTCCCAATCAATCTCCGTCTTAGTGATCATCTGGAATCCAGGGCTGCAGGTATGTATGTATTGAAAGTCGATGTGAGCTAGCAATTCAAACGTTTTTACGTTTGGCGTCCGGTCCGCGGGCTTTAACTTGCCGTGTGGGTGTTAATTTGAATGAGCACTTATCATCTGGATTATATATGCGGGGTACTATAGGGTGAGAAATGAAGCTTCCAATGATAATTTAAGTCACTAGAAATATTAAATGTGGGGTTTGCGTGCGCAGATACCTAGGTATATGCGCGCATAGTAGAGTTTTCGTATGATTATATCACTAACGCTGCAGCTCGAAGGAGGACAAAGCGCTCCCGAAATAAGGAATCCGCGGATCTATGTAGGGATGCCTGTTTTCTCGAGGATACCCGTTACTAAGCGTTATCGATATGCTATATTATTCATCAAGTTGACAATCAATAGATTTCCAACAGTAAACTTAAGGTGACAAGCCGAGAAAATTGGCTATGAAGTTAGATTAACGTACATTTGGCGCTTGGGGTTAGTGAATCGCCTTGATTGATTGAAAATTCATATATTAATACCGTGTAAGAAATTTTCGAAATGGAGGAACTTTCTAGTGAAATACTAAGTGCAGGCGAGAAGCGATAACCCATGTAGGCAGGGCACCTTAATGCATGGCCAAGGCTCGCACTGCATGATATATCGATAGCGAACTAGCTACCTCGAGACCAGGACTAGTGGTCGAGTCTGCGCTCGCATGCGCACGTGGGGCCAGTTAGTGTTCTGCGTGTTGGCGGGTCGGAGCGACTCAATCCAGCAACCGAGGCTGCCATCCATTCGGATCCGGATCCAGACTGCTGCAGCACTGTCAGATTAGTCATCCCAACTTTTCGGACGCAGACAATCTGTATTCAAACCGTCGCAGGGATAGGTCGTCGAGTCGACGTCGTTCCAAATGGTCCCTTTCTTGGAGTCAAGGCCTCGAGAACAGAGCCAAGGATTATACGCAGGAGCAATCTAGCGTCCTTGGCATGCATTCCAGCTTGCAATGCATGCAAAGGCATGGATAATATCAATGGTACCTCTGAAATTGCATTCGAAAGAATCGAATCAGCACCCTGCAGTCATCCGAAAAGTCTTTCGCCTATAGGTACGTCGCTGCGGCATTTTCATTCTCAACCAGTTCGGCTTACTCAACAGCTTACAGACAAACTGCTCGGTATACTTGTAATGAATTGTTGGCGGTATGCAGCATCCTGCGGAGTTCCGTGTTCAAGTCACGCCGAGACGAATTATAATCTGGGGGATATATTAATGAACTAAGCTTAATCGCTTCAACAGTTAAACTTAAACCTCCCCCGCCAACTGGGCAGGCGCAAATTAGTCCCGCACAGCTAGTGTGCTCCGGACTAGGCGCAAGGATGCATTCTATCTTGCAAAAGTTAACGCCGGTATCATATTCACAATAGTTCTCAGCGCTCATGTATAACAATACTATAAGCTTATCAGCGGAAGGGTGATCCCATACAGTATAAAATGAAACTCGCCATACAGCGATATCTATTTCGAGAGGTTTATTGAATTCTCACCTCCATTTGGCTGGTTGTAAAACTCTAGTTGCTGCAATGAATGGTACCAATCTAAATAAGATGCTGGCTATTGTCCTTCTCCTCTTCGCCTCTTGCAATGCTTTTGCAATCCCCTCCGCCCATAACGAATATAAAGGATTAGGATATAATCTAGTAAAGAGAGGCCTGGAGTTGTGCCCGGCTCTATACCCTCAACCCGGACCTGTTGCATGGTTTGCATTTCCAAATTCAGTCTATGTCGGTATTTTCCCGACGACGACGGCGACGACTAGAACCACAACAGGGGCTGTTACCACCAGTACTACTACCAGTACCACTGCAAAGTATGTCCAGATACCACCGAGGCACTTTCCAAGGTTGAGAAACTAACGGCGGAGTTGACATATCAAATAGTCCAACGTCGACTTCGACGACGACGAAACCCCCAACGACAACGACAAAACCCCCAACCACTATAACGACGTCGACGAGTAAGTAATATAGAATTCGATATCTAATTGAAAGTAACTATCTAAGGATTCTACTAATATAATATCTGTATGATTATAGCCACTAAAGTAACGACAGCGTCCTCAACGACAACGACTGCCAATCCTCCAACAACCACAACAGCTACTACAAATCCTCCAGCAACTACAACGACAAGTAAGCATGATAGAATTCATATCCATTTTCAAATTAGCTGCTTGAACGCTCAACCAATTTCTTGTGGGTATGATTGCAGCTACGAGAACCACAACCACAACTACAGCGTTTCAAGTTGTGTGCCAAAGCACTGCGCCATCATGCGATGAAGGCTCATGTGCTGGTACCGTCATCGGCGGTAATCCCACATGCAAGTCTACCACTTACGCCGGCTGCACCTGCATCCCTTCCAAAAACACTTCGGGATTCACTTGCCCTGCTCAATCCTGCAGCGCCAATAATTGCAATGGCAGCTTCAACGCTGACGGGAGCGCTACTTGCAAGACATATGGAGCGGGGTGTAACTGCACCCCAACTGCCGCCATGTGTGGAACCGCGAGAAGCTGTGACGCAAATAACTGCGCTGGTACCTTTGACGCGAACGGCAAAGCCACTTGCAAGAACGCATACGTGACCTGTCCTTGTAACCCTACAACCAATACATGCGGATCAGCACAATCGTGTGATGCCAATGGCTGCGCGGGCACATTTGACACTAACGGAAAAGCAACATGCAAGGGTAATTACGCAACTTGCGAGTGCAATCCCACCGCTAACACCTGTGGGACAGCACAGTCCTGTGATCTCAATGGCTGCGCGGGTACATTCGACACTAACGGAAAAGCAACATGCAAAGGCAATTACGCAACTTGCGGGTGCAATCCCACCGCTAATACCTGTGGGGCAGCGAGGTCGTGTGACGCTAACGACTGCGCCGGTACATTCAATACTGACGGCAAGGCGACTTGCAAGGGCAACTATGCGACATGCGGCTGCAATCCCACAACTAATACTTGCGGAAACCCAGCGAGCTGTGATGCTAATGGCTGCGCTGGAACATTTGACTCCAACGGGTTCGCCACCTGTAAGGGTAGATACGCGACCTGCCGCTGCAATCCCACAACTAATACTTGTGGAAACCCGGCGAGCTGCGATGCTAACGGTTGCGCGGGTACATTTGATTCTAACGGCAAAGCAACCTGTAAAGGTAGATATGCCACCTGCCAGTGTACGCCAACCCAAGGGAGCAGCGGAACCTGCGGAAACCGTGCTAGCTGCGATGGCAACAACTGCGCCGGACAATTCTTAGGAAACAACCCTTATCCACAGTGTACAAACTACTATGCACCTTGCTACTGCAATCCCACAGCTAATACTTGTGGAAACCCGGCGAGCTGCGACAATAATGGCTGCGCTGGAAACTGGGATAGCAATGGTGACGCGAGATGTACCGGCAATTTTATCAGTTGCAAGTGTACTCCGACGGCCAATACTTGTGGTGCTAGGGCGCCTTGCTTCAGTAATGGATGCGCTGGAAATAGAGGCAGCGACGGCGTGTGGAGGTGTACCGGCAATTATGCGCCGTGTCCTTGCTATTATAATAGTGAGTGGGGTTTTGTAAATAAGGATGGCGGAGGAGTACTTACTCTGATTTCTCACGATAACGAATGCAGTAAGTCTTGCTTCCCCGAAGAAATATTAAAAAGTCCTGCTAATGTTGCTGTCAACCTAGCAAATGTACCAGTCGGTTGGAATGACGTTATCACTTCCATTTCAATCTGGGCCTGGACGATTCGATGTACATTTTATGAGTAAGTCACAATAATGCCCCTCTACCTCATTATAATTTTCGAACAAATTTAATATAGTGATAAATCCAGGGATGGCAATTGCGGAGGCGCTAACATTTTTGGTAACTCTGATAACAATGTCGGATCGCAGAGCTGGAGCACGATGCTCACCAATTCTGGTCTGAGATATAAAATCAGCTCGTGGAAGTGCTGGTTGTCTCCGTTGGCATTTTGTAACGGCATTCCTTGTAACGGCGTTGTTGATTGATTTATTGTTGGATCTCGTATGGTTTGGTCTAGTTCCTACTCAATCTCGGGACAGTTTCTATAGTAGTGTACCCGCAGCATTATTTAGAATATCACATAGGGAGTACACTAAAATGAAGCTTTCCTTTGAGCGTCCACTTGAAATTCTATTGGTCGATACCTATGCTCCTAGTTAGGTCGTGAGTTAGAAATTTCCATAATATAACATTAGCCCCGCGGGACAAGGATGCCATCTGGCTTGCGAGTCGATCATATCAATTATATATATGTTCTCCTATCAAGAAAATATTTCAATAACGCACGCAGCTTTAAGAGAGCGGATGTGAACCCCAAACTAACCATGGTACCAAGGGTAGATTTATAAAGCCAGCTCCGTATAAACGGCCTTGTGACCGTCCATTAGCTCTATTTTCTTCCAACGATTTAGTTTAGTGAGGTTTAAGTTAACGTTAGCTATCGCATTGGACTACCAACCAGGTGAGCTAGGAGAGTTGAGTATACATACCTGATATTTCACACAACGTATTTCCAACCCCCAAAAAAAGTCCCATGGGGCGACTCTTTCATTACTTTCAAAAGGTTCATCATAAGCTGGCGTACCGTAGCTCCCTCCCATCTCTGAATACAATCTCGAACTGATTCCCAGTGATAAGAGAGTTACTCCCATCCTCGCAAATACGATGGGCGTATATTGAAGAAATGTTGTTGTTGCAAGGCATCGTACTCGTTCGAAATCCGATCGAGTCACTCAGCTATCCCTCGCCGAGAAAATCCTAACAGAAATCAAATCCGATGGAATTCAGAATTTATAATAAATTTGTTTTGGATATTAAATATATAATAAAAAACTGTGAAAGAGAATCATTTTATTCGGGTGTAGGCAGTATCTCGGCTTGCCGGTGAATCTCGAGGTACGGTTGAAAACAATATATAGATATACATCCAGTAGCTTGCTACCTAGCATACGGTAGGCTTCTTAAATCAAATAGCATTTTTGGGGGTGAATAAATATATTCCGAGTGATCAGGCGGGAATTGACTTTTGACGCCGGGATCTGAACTCGAAGGGCGGCGGGGACGGGACTGTTGGTCGAGGAGCTTGGGCGGAAACTCGTAAAGGTAACATCTGAATTTGATTATGTAGCGTATAGGCATGCCTGGAAAGAAGCATAAAGCTAAATTGCATTACTGTGAGTTTCGCATCATATCATAAATACTATCTTGACGAAGGTGAGTATTTCGGGTGAAGTAGTAACCGGTTTGATCTGAGGCTGGTACCCTCATAGCCGCGACCGATCAAAGTCCATCGAAGAGTTCAGGTTGATATAAGAAGCCATAATGAAAATATATTTATTATATTGAAGTTCATGAAACCGACTTCTTTGCATGTTGGCGTGATTGGATCTATAGAGGACTGGCCGAGTCGGCCAGTCTGGGGCGGCGAGTCGTTGATGCACTCCATTTTGGTGTCTTGTCGACGGGAGGTCCGCACGCGACTGGGAACGCTTAGAAGCCCCTTAAAAGAAGCCCGAGAAAAGCATCCATGTTTCTGACTTGGATTAACTTGTTTTGGTCCGCAGAAAAAAAAGGAATTGTAGGTTTTGCGCTGAAGATTTTCGCGTTCGCGGAGGAAATTTGACTTCGGACCGCGAGCCCCGACCGTCGGCATCACCACATCAAAATGCGGTAAAAATCCGAGAATTGTGGGACAAAAAGTGCACCGTGAGATTCAAGTATGGAGAAGTCATTTCGGTGGCCTTTTGATGAATGTTTTCCGACATTTATTTTTATGAATTAGTAGCGGGTGGTGCGACTTGAAGGAAAGATAGGAAGCGTCTTCGATTGAGCGTGCTAGGTCAACGAACGAGAAAATCGGAGGAGAGGGAGAGCGCAATAACAAATGATACAGCTTGAGGCAGTACACAGAAAATGGAGGTTGGGAACCAAGGTCTCAAGGGTGCTGCGCCTGACTACTCGCATCCTGATCGCGGAGGTGCTTTGGTTCAGTCTCCGCATAAAACCCGCTATCCTAAACCAAAATCTATCCTTTGTGATTAACCATCTCTAGAAAGAATGGCCCCCGAGTGTTTCAAACCAAAGGACTTGATTATCGATCGGGATTTAGTTCATTACGAAGTGCTCGATGCATATGTGAAGTTCACAGAGGCCACCCACAATCTAGTGTATTATTTCCCTAATCGCGATTCTGGCAGTCGAGTCGTTTCAGTGAAACATGAAGACAGTTTGTCCTCTTCCGTCCTTTAAACCTCCGCGAGGTACCTTGCGATCGATCATGTGAGAGAATCGGGTCTAGTTCGAGTCATTATAATATATCAATATTAGGTAAGTATCTAGCGGAGGATAGCTTGGATGGGTCACACAAGTGGATAGATCTAGAATAGAAAATCCCCCGTGAAGTACTTCCGGAATGAGTAATTTTCGACAACTGAACTCCAAATGAGGACCTTACTAAATTAAGCTAAATGTCCTTTCCTAGGCTCTGCTTCGCAGAGCCTCATGGTTTCGGATAGTGATAGACGGGTGTACTTCTGTGGCAATGCTACTTAGAATTCGATCTAAAGCATTTCAAACAAAGCATTTTCACCACGATCATACCAACTCTACAGTGGTTTGGCTCTTGATAAGCCTGCACAGTATAGTAACAGTAACTACCACAGGCGGATATTGAAAGTGAATAAAGTCTCTAATCAATTAACGCTGCTGGGTCTAAAAATTCTTATGCCCCCGGGCTTCGGGAAGTTCACTTAGTTTTAAAATAGCGGGTCCTGATTGATAATGTCATGTCGTTTCATTGCATAGCAGCTCGGTTGAAGTCCTACGTGTTTTTAACGAGGCACATATTCCAACAGGATGTTTTGCATACGAATTGTGTTGTACATTTTCTCATGTTGGAATTGATTGATGGAATTTAAAACCAGCACGAACATTGATTGAAGAGAATTCAGAGCTCGAGAGCCTAGAAATATCATTTCAAACCATTCCTGCGCTGATTAGGGCCAGCAATCCTTCTTAATTGTGAATTTGATCTATTATCTATATTTTAAATACAAATCGAATAAGATGTGAGACAGGTCGAGTTCTTGAAGGTTACGAGTAGAATGGATTCAAGCTTCCCTTACCCAAAATAGCCAATCGGCGTCTTTTGATTGGGGCGACTTTGTATGCTTGTGCCTTTTTATGGCTTCTTCCGTAACGTAAATAAGGCGTGAGCAAGCCCATATTTCCGCGGCCGATCGAGCGGATGAACTCTTTACCCGTCAACGGGCACAATATATTTTGTGCATTGCATGTGGATAGAGTGGACCAGATGCCCGGCGTGGAAGCTTCATTTCATGAAAAATTCCAATCATATATGGAGAAGTATGATTGGTTTTCTAACGCCGCGTTGTTTTTCCATTCATTCATGGTATTTCTACATTGAATGTACCCTCTATTCGAATGTCTGAACTGTATCGGTACCAAGATCACTTCTAGTTTCATGCAATCCTTGGGCAACTAGTGGGACTGGCGGATCTTGGTACGTGCTTTTCTCCTATCCTCGCCCCGCTAAATCTATAGAACGACGGCAACCTCCCGGACAGGTGTCGTGTTTGGGATTCTGCTATCACTACAAGGCATCCAGAAACTACACTGTGGAGACCTGGGCTTTCTTCTACCATTTTATGAATAGATGTAATGGCGAGACCGATAAATGGCGAGAGCTTTTACTCAAAGGAGCGAAGATTCTCGTGGGCGGCTCGAGTAGATTGGAGGCTGAAAATAAACAGGTGATTCCTTCGTGGCTTCTGCAGTCTGTCCCCTGGATCGCGTCCATATGCCATATGGCGTCAGTTGCAGTTGAATTATTCGACCTTCTGCTTCCCACTATACAGATAGCGCTTCTAAGTCCACATAGTTCCACTTCAGTGTACCCTACTCATTCCCAGATACTTCACCATGTTATAATAGCGATGAGAGATATATTAAAAGTCATGTTTTCTCGGCATTCAAATGCAACCAAACGTTCATCATGCATTAGCTGATTGTAAATTTCTCTCGAGCTTGGAAAGGGGTTGATTTGTGACAAGTAGGAAAATGTAAATACACAACTCGGCTGACATGGCCTTTCTAAGCTTCGATCTGGTAGTTTCTTGTTCTCAGTCTCACTCATCCTAAAACTATATACTCAAACTTGACGCAAAAGGCATTATCTTGTATCTAGAGCCCGTTTAGGACAGTAATACTGTGGGGTAATTGATTGTAGTTTTCAAAGGTATCTCACTTCTCTCTTAGCACCATCATAACAAGGCTCGCTTGCGACGTTACCTGGAACCTCTTTTCCAAATTCAAGACTTCTCCGACAGCCCTATAGTCTGAGTATTAGTGTAGCGCGATCGGAACTGCCCGAGAAATGATCGGAGCCCTATTTATATGTTCTTGTGTCTCCAGCGCTCGGGTGTATGTCTTGTCGCGGCCGAACGGTGCAGATAAAGTTTGACTTGTTTTGAGGCTGCATAATGGAATTTTTGGACGCGTTACGAGGCAACGAATATGAAGCGCTCTCTTGCAAGCTTGGTACACGAGAAGTAATGGAGTGACACGGTCCAGCCGAGGAGCGCTGGTTCTGCTCAAGACTTTCAAGGGGGGTCTAGTCCATTCGCAGATGCCCGATGCAGTAACTGTGCGGCAATTTGGGTTCAACCAGTGGATCCGGATCGATGTCGGATGCAGACACCCCGAGAGAATGCAATGCAGAAAGCCCGAATGGACAAGTTAGCCCCGGCCTTTGAAAATGGAAAGTTGGGAAGTCTTCGGGGTCTCGGCCGCAGCCTGTAACGGTCCTAGCATGTGACATGCCTCCCTGTCTAGTTTATTTCAACGTCAAGTCAACGATCTCTCGCGAGACGATGGTTGGCGGGGCCTAAAAAGTCAACAGTAAATTTAGACTAGGACAAGCACCGCCAACTAAACAGCCACTATCGGCGAAGAATTTGTTATGGCTAGTAAAGAAATCCCAAGGCTCAGAATGGTCGGGCCTGCATCACCATTGATTTTTTCGGGTCTAGACGCCTTTGTGTTAAATATGTTTGTCTCGCCGAGAATGCTCCAGTGTCGATGGGATCGTTGTCTACAAAAGTTTTATCGTTCCATGAAAACTTGGAACTTGAAATAATACGACAATCGATAGTAAATAGTACTAAGCTCAACTTGGCTAATGCAAAAAATTCGAGCTTATCATCAGATCTAGAGTAACAACTTGGCTCTACAGTCAATACTTGTGTTGGCAGCTATGAATTTTGTCAGCCTGATGTGTCATTCTGCTATGAGATGGACTTCGAAGCCGAAGGTCGTCTCTTCTAGTTCGGCCCCAATTAATATTATTGAGAGAACGAGCACAATCGACCTAAATCTATATCTAAGAAGACTTTTACACGTGATAAGAGCATATTTCCTAATTCCATCTAGTGAAGCTACTATGGTGATAATCTATGGTCTCGGTGCAGTAGAAATTCGAAAGCTCGGGTCAAAAGCCGGACTAAACAGAACCGGTCAGCGAGGCAATACCAGCAATCTGATGCTCGCGCGATAAGATGCGAGGATCTGATATTTGGGTTATGCAAAATCCTCCAATTCGGTTTATCGGTCGGAGTAAAAAGGGGGCATAATAACACCAACAAATTGCACTTTTGGTTACCTTTCCTTGATATTTGCCAGAGCTTGACCTTTCCATCCGCCCTCCATTTGCACGCCTTGAGAACTATGGTATCGTCAATCTGAGTCTCATGGATTATGATTTATCATAAATTCATGGCAGTATCCTAGGGAGAATCACGATGTCTGGTCCTTCGATTATGTGAGTTCTGCATTCGAAATCACGCGAACAGGAGAGAGCTGCAGAGCCTGGCAGAGATTGGCCAAGGCCTTCAGCTTAGTCACAAAGAGCCCTGGCTCTCTGAGCTAAATATAAACCTGAAAAGCATCCCCAAGTTCTCAGCCCACGACAAAAGGCTTCGGGGCGCACGGTGGTAGGTTAACTAAAAACAGAGACGATATTCTGAAGCAGAGGAAAGTGAGAAAGTCCAGCCATCGCCTTTCATGAAACTACCCCCAATGTCAATTTTCATGATTTCCCAAGCTGTGTGGCCGCGTCATTATGCTTTTATCTGATTGAATGAAGTGAGGGGCAAAATTCAGCATCTGGTCCGCACACCGACCCCAGCCAATCGAGGCGATATTCAGTTTTTGTGCCACCGTACACGGTGTTCTAGGCCCTTCAGACTCACCGCACGGTCTTCAAGTCAAAATATCACCCTTAAGCGTCTACACGTCGGCGGATGGGTTCAAAAGATGGCGTTCTTGATTAGCATGAACTAAACTAGTTCCTAGGATCCCGCTAGACCCATTGCTCCTCAATTTAATGATAGCGTTCCGCCATTGGTGTCGAGGAATGCTTCTCTCCTCGCCCGGGTATCTGAGATACTAGAGGCTACTACACGACTGGCAAGCTAACTGAATATGTCGTTCTCGGTGTCCATCCAGCAGTCCTCGGAAAATTCACGACGCGCAGGTCATCCGAAAAATCAACGCCGGGAGGGACTATGGTAAGAAAGGGCCCGTTCATCCAAAAAAAGAGGGTCTGTAAGGCGAGATCCTCAAAAAGGCAAAAAATTCACCCGGGTTTTTGATCGAGGGCTGCGTCAAATTCGATTACGACACATCGACACCCAGGTCTGCATTCTTGAGTGGGGAAAGGGCGGCGAAAGGCCCACATATCGAGCCATTTCTCAAGGTTCCTTCCATTTATTTTCTAATTGAAAGAGTCAAAGATATTAATGGGAACTCCAAGCACTCGAATCTGTGCATCTGTGCACATCTGTTGCTATTGCCTGCGTTATCACACTCAGCTCCTGTGGCCCGGTATCATTGTTGCGAAGAAATTCGATAGAATGGAAATTTCGTATGTTTCCTTTCACGGTTCTCATCGAAGAGGATTCTGCCGGAAAACATGCTGCGGTATACGCTCAAAGTTTTAACATGAACTGACTCAGTTACTGACGGGGAGTAGAACTGCAGAGGCGGCTGGGGGTCTGCTCCCAGTTATTCTACCAAAACGAGTCTCTGCCTACTTGCTCAGGTCAATTATTAGACCTTTGCCTCCCACTCACTCTCCCCTCTTAGGTATAAATACTTGGGAGCATCCCCCTCTTTCCTAGACATCCTCCTACTCCCACCATCATCTTGGATTGTAATCCGCAACCTAGAAACTCCTACTTTTCCTTACTCTTTAACAAATTTCCTCTATCTATTACGAGACTACTTATCACAGCGATAACCACGTCAAATAGTTTAAAAATGTCAGAACCTGTAAGTATAGCTCTTAGTGATAGTGCTAGTCCCCGGAAATCGATGAATAGTCGGTATTTCGACTCCGTCGAGTCTTTCTAACATGAAGAATAGATAAAAGTAACACCACCAATTAATGGTTCGGCAGACTTCTTCCTCGAAGATAAAGACGCCAACGAGGGAGACGTCGAGGACACCAACAAAGACGTCCAAGAAGAGGAGAAAACGGGGTCGAAAATTGCCAGTCGGGGCAGTAGCCCCGCTGAGCAGGACTACAAAGCCGCCGCCAAGACCAGACGTAAGGCCGTCGAACATGGAGAAGCAGCTTGTGGGTGCCAAAGAGCCCAGCCACAAGGTTGAGCTATTCATAGCGTAATTTGAGGTTAGTACAAATCTGCAGTTGCTATACAGATCCCTATTAGAGATACGACATATATAAGATCTACGGGATGGTAATTCGCTAATCAAATATCATAGCCTTTTTCCGCCGGATACCACAGTAACATATCATCGTTTATCCTGGTCTACAATCTGTCGAGGAAGGCGATGGTTTGAATGGACGCTAGTGAAGTTAGCTGTGTTGCAGAGAGCGTCTGGGTCTGGTTTACGAGACATACTCCTGGTACCGGTCAGGACTCATTTCGGGGTAATCTAGTGAATCTAATGTTTTTTGATCATGTATCTTCCTTTTGTCGAAAAAGAATGAAATGGTTACAACACTTATATTTTGGTGCGACCTTCTCTTTGAAGCTTCCTCATCTCGTTCTAAAATCTAGACTGCTATAATGAGCGCAAGCTTGGCGACTTCTACGAGGTTCTACAGCCGCAGGGGAAACAATTGAAGTTTCTCCTTCTCTTTCGTTTCGCTCCTAATCTGCACATCAAATTTCTATCAATATCCACTACAGCTGTGGCCTTCGAATAAAGAACTCTCAAACGTGATGTTAACAGCTACAAAGTCCATCCGCTAATGAGTTTCCTGAAATAGCTGTTAAGTCATCTTTCTCTCTTCCCCCCCGTTTCTTTATCGCGTAGACCTTCCGTAAACCCCCCAAAAAATCGACAATGTAAACAGAACATGAATGTAAACAAAACACGTGTAACATCGGAGAGCCTCAATTAGACAGGGCCGAAAATGTATGCCACATGCTCATATATACCGCAAAGTTAAGTTTCACACCCTTCATCAATTCTGCTTAATATTGTATCGCTTAACAAAGATATATCGATATGAAGGATCTGCTAGTATACTGAAAAAAAGGTAAATAGGTTTAATCAAGATTTATGTTCCCCGAAAACTTCAACGGTGTTTTCCTGTCATCACCAGTCTAAGAAAGTGCACATTCTACAGAGCGCATGTAAGACTGCGATATTTGTATTGGTTCGGAATGGAAGCAAGGCCAATGAAAGTTATCTCGATTCTATAGACCTACACCTCCAAGTTACATACGAGAGGCTCACTGCTAATATTTACGTATCGATTATATCGTTTAATATCTAGCGGCGGCGTCGGTATCGGCCCGTCAAAGAAAGAGGATCCGGGGGATTTTGGCTGAGCCCCCTTCGAATTGGAAATCGCCCTTATTTGATTGGCTTTGTTAAGCTGCAAATTGGCTGGGGTCTTCGTCTTCTTGCCGTGTGATTTACATATGGTTGATTATAATCAGCAAGTTTTGTTGAGGTTGCGAAACCGACAGGGGTTGGGCCGTCAACAAATGCGTTCAAGCAACCAAGAAAAAGGAACGAAAGGAAAGGAGAAACGAACACCTGTAATACACCTGACGATATCAAATATGATCATCTGTGAATATGCTTACAGTTTGCAGCCTCGGAGAGATAGCGATTCATTAGCTTTCTATATTGCACTTGTGTCTACATACAAGGACGAATTTGTGATCGCGAGAATAAATTCAGGCATCATAACAAACCGTTTAGGATCCTAGAATCCGAGACCTAATGATAGTAAACAGAAATATGATGTGCCCAAGGATCTAACGGGAAGGGAAAATACCGTAGCCCCCAGCTTCGCTTGAAGAGCCGACTGGCTTAGATAATGTATTTGCATGGTTCTGCCACACCCTCGGCTCGAAGAGACTGGCAAAACATGGGCACTGGACGAGTGAATCGCGAAAGACTCAGAAACTGAAAACTATATCAATTGAAAATTGGGTGGCTGTAGTTTTACCAGTCACAAGACTTGCAGTATGCAGAAGCCGCACACACACACACACACACACACACAAACACATATATCCTTGGACGGATAGTTCCAAGGAGCTCTCGTCCCTCAAGCTTGGAAACACCAGTTTTCGAGGGTCGATCAGCCGATCAGGGTACCCAACTCCGGACGACCAACGGTGGGACCAAGATCGATGAGACGCCATATTCGGGGTGCTCCGTGATAGCAACTCAGCCCATCACTTAGTATTCGCCGGCTCATGATCAGTCATATATAGCCGGTGTTGAGGCATAATGTGCTTGCCTAGTCTACTGAACTTTGACATAATATACATATTCAGGTCTAAGTAAATGCGCTTCGATAGTTTCCTACTTTCTAATTACAAGGCTTCCAAGATATTAGAGGGGCATAGTATCAAGTAGATTGAAGTTCTATTCTTAATACGCCGAGACTGCCCGTTATTGTTGCAATGAATGCAGCGATAAAGGCATTCCCGCCTTGTTCAAAAGGCTCTGGCACGTTACATTTTGCTTGCAACACAACGTTTATGTTGTATTTTGAGACCACCATGAAAATCTCGTTTGCTTGTGGGGACTGTAGATTGTCAATTGATTGAGCTATAACACAGAGCGGCAAACTTGATTGGCGGTAGCAGTTACCGATAGATACATAGTCAATCCTAGTAAATATACCGAAATACTACAGGTATTCTATCGGTTTTGTCGACATTGGCTCTTGGACTTCCCTTCTGTGTTGTGTGGCTGACCTGAGTGTTTATGGAATATGGTATGGTACCTTAACTTGGATGTGCTCGAGGGCGCTGGCATTGGCTGCTCGGGAAACTGACAATGCAGAATATTGTTACGTTATTTAAAGATAGCCACGAAGTTAGAAAGCATGGGCTCATAACAGAGTTTTACAAAACAGAAGCGTGTAAGTGCTATGTACAGATGTAGGCCATGTATAAACTATTAGCCAATCGTTCATAGTATCAGTATGTCACTAAATGTTTGGCATGAAAGTGTATATACAATCCTAGGGTTTGTTCTGAAATAGGCGAATCAAATGAACTGCACCTGCAATTCGGATTGGTGGGAATTAGGAGAACGTAGGCGCTTAGAAGAATGCGGCACGTATCAAACAGAAAGCTTAAACTGGAGGTGGTTATCCCCTTGCTGCGAGCCCGAGCATGTAGCCGTATGTTCGCAAACTTTCTGAGATATCTTCCGCCCTTTCATGCGGTCATTATTATATAGCACCAAATATCGATGAGCCTTGTAGTATAGTATGCACATGGGCAAGGATCGAAGCAATCTCATACGGTTTACAAACCTCCCGGGCTATTTTCTATACTCAATCTCGACAGTACTCGTTTCAGAAATTCTCTCTGGATGCTTCTGCTGTGAGGACAACAGCGCCCAAAGCACGAAGTTCGAAAGAGGATTGTGGCTCTGGCCATTCCGGGTCGGGGACAGTAGTACTAGAAGTCAGGCAAGACATCGCTTTGCGAGCTCAATCGCTCACTCTCTTGTTTACTCTCTATTTCTGCCCGTTCCCGGAGGACTGGCCCTGTGCCTGCAGTACCGCCCCACGAGCTCCGAGCTCTCCTACGCTATCCGGCCGCAGTTCTAACTAGGGTACAGATTTGACCTAGTACTTCAGGCACGTAATTTGACATATGCATCTCAATGCTGGTCGCCACGTTCACTTCCTATGCATTAGGTTGTAAGTATGTTAGTGAAGGCTCAAATGATTTGCGGCGCGGCGGTAAGCTCTAAAATCAGGTGGCGTGGGCAAATATAAATGGGCAGCATCCCCGCCCCTGACTTTACCTGGCTGTTCTTGAGTATCTCTCGATTGATCAAAATATCCGAATCCACTCAGCTAGCGCCGTTGTAGTAGTGATATAATAAGCTTTACTTTACCTTCTAGCCCGCGCCTCCTTACCTACCAGCCCGATATTTCTAGCAAACGAAAAGAGATAGTTCGAGCTTCAATAAAAACCCTTTTTTTACGACTCTACGGCACCCGAAGCCAGACATCCGTTCAGCAGGTCTTGATCTATAATATGATGTTAGCGAGATATTCGGATGATGAAAAAGTTTTCAACAGAACAACGACCTCCCGTAACACCTGCTGCACTGGATTCGAGGCTAGTCTATTATCTATTGTATTGGGGCTTTATGAGGAGGTATAAAATTACGATGGTCTGCAAGTCGATCCATGACGTCTGGGACCGAGGCTAATCCAACATCACAGAATAGTCAAAATGTTCGTGCCGAGAAGGCCTGTGACAACCTCTATGACAGACAACACCCAAGACTAGACCCTATCTAATCACTCTAGAAAAAATAACTGAGGAACACCAAAGGCGGAAGGTGGGGTGAGGCAATGAATAAATTGCAATTATAAACTGTTGGGAGAGTTCTTCCTCTGCGGTCTCGTTACACCTCAATGCATCCCTGTGTTGTTCTTGGCAAGCACTGACAAATACGGAATGTTTTGCCAACTCCCACGTTTCTTGGCGCAGAGCTCAAAGCAAAAATCTTCTTGACAAGGTCCGAATCGGGTCTTGGAGTTCAAAAAATTTTTGCAAAAAAGATAACCTGCGTTAGACGCGATTCGCATATGGTCACCCACTATACTACTGAGCGCCCGCTTGGTGGCTTAAGTAAGGCAGAGCGGACGGGATACCCTGTGTACCGCCAGCTATGAACGCAGATATCAGTATTGTATTGATGGGTGAATATATAGTCAAAAATCAAACCACTAGACCCATCGATAATATTATATGTACCTAGACTTCAAGTTCCAAGTGTAATTAGGTATCTATGATATCCAGTAGGCACTTCTACAATGGCTTGCCTTTAGAATCGTACCAACCTAGAATACTATCTGCATCATCTGGGCTTACAGGAACCCGTAACAGAGGATAGTCAACTTAACTCCCAACTATTTCGCCAGGAGTCAAAAAGGAGCAGGTGTCTTTCGTTAGACCGGCTAGGAAATTGGGCAATTGCACTTATAATTACGGTGCTTGGAAGGCCATCCGACAGTATTTCTGAATGCTGTCGGAACTCGGCAAGCTGTTGCGGTAGTGGCGTAACACAGGCCTTTCTAACAGGTAGGAGCTGTTTTATGACAATAGTAGCAACGGTAATTAGCCATGAGACCCATGGACGCTGAGACAAGGAGTTAGCCAGTTGCGAACAAGTTCGCAAATAACAGTAAAACACCATTCTTATTTCCTTCGCTGAGGCTAGTCTCGAATCTCGTTATAAGACACCTCTGTCGAAATTAGAAGGTTGAAGAAAAAATACAACAAGAGTTTTGCGATTTGATCGGTGTTGATCTTGAGATATGACTTCAGGCGATTCAAAATCTATATAAAGACCCTATTTCCAGGCTGAAATCCTTTCTTTTCGAATTATCAACACCATCAAACAATCTTTCAGTAATCGCTCTTTCTTACGCGTCATTCTCTACACGAGTTTTCTGATCTACGGAATTCAAGCTTCAGCTTGGCAATATAAACCTTCACTTTAGATACTCATTCAAAGTTTTATTCAATCACAATGAAGGTCTCCTTTGTTCTCGCATCTATTGCCCTCATCGCTACCGCCCAAGCCATAGCAATTCCATCCGCTCCGACTAAGAGGGCTGATGTCGATTGTGAGGAGGCTACCCCTCGCAAGCCAAGGGAAGTTTTGAAGGGAGAATGCAAAGTTCTCTGTATATGTAAGTTTTAATTTTTATTCCCGTTAAAACCTTAAAGGATGTTACTAATATAGCTTCCTCTGCGGTTAGGGGCTAAGCAATCTAGAAACTGGGGCGAATTTGAGAAGCATTGCAAGAAAAACTAAAATTTCTTCATATATATGACAACTCGGAAGGCTGGCTAGTGTTGCCGCTTGATATCGGTATATCACTATCAGACTCCTAGCAAATATTGTACAATAAAATTATATTGCTGTCGATTTAATGAAGTTATAAAGGGGGTTGAATGTTTAGGTGTGGTCAATATCAGAAGGCGATACTAAAAATCCATGCTCAGAGGTAAAATAGCTGGTATTTGCAAAAACTGGTAGCGTGTTCGCTGTTAATAAAGGATAGATGGAAATGTACGTATTATCGAAATGTCCCCATTGAAGTAAATTCAATAGAATCGAATGTCGAATTTTGAACGCCCCCACTTTCTTTAGTACGTGCCTACAGAACGCTCCAGCAAGACTGACCCCAAATCATACTGAGAACGTGATATCACGCTTGAATTGCAATAGACTGAGCGTCTACCAACTTGTGGGCTTGACTCACTAGGCTTCGCTTCGCAGACTCGACCGGGGTAGACGGGAGAGATTACAACAAAAACAACACGGCTTTAGCACCAGAAATCTTGGAATAATTTCGGAACCCACGTGAAATCCGCCCGCCAAAACTGCACAGATTTTGCCAGGCAAGAAAAACGCTTATCTGCACTGATCATGCTATAATTTACCCTTCAAAGCAGATCCGCCCTTTCGACGTTCCAAATATCTGTTAAAAAAGGAACAACTAGAGGCATAACCCTACACAATTTCTCTTATAGTCTCGTCATCCACCAAACGCCAACTTAAGACTTCCTCAGCAGTAGTTCTTAAGTTTACTTGACCATCAACCACCATCTTATATAACTCAACTACGAAATTAACAAAACCATCCGCTAAATTCTCTATTTTTCCTGTGGGGTTAAAGTACAGAGAATATATCAGGCCTCAAGGCCATTCGACAGCATGAGTGCCATTCCACCATGGTTGCTGAGGAATAACCCGCCGCCACTGGTAGATCCCCGCCCTATTCCACCAGGCTGGATTCAATCTTATGACCGTTCCGAGGATCGCTACTTTTATACCGACACAAACTTTTGGCCCCACAAGTCATTCTGGGAGCACCCTTGTGACCGGGGATACGACCCAGCGATATATGGCCGTCGATTCACATGCGACGAGGTTTTGGCGGGCAGAAAACACGGATACCGGATTTCGCATGGATTTGAGTGGTTGAGAAATCTAGATCCACCACCGGAGTCTCAGCTAAGATACCGATGGCGTAATCCAATAGAGGCTATTGAACAGAGTAGCGATAACGAGGATGGTCCAGCCGGAATACGACAACGCCGGAGGCGTCGGGGTAGCCAAGCAAGACGTGGGCGAGGTAACGAATCTTCAAGGTTCCAGCCGAATCAGGAAGCAACTGCAAGTAGAGAAGAGCAAGAAAGGCTTTCCAGTACCGACGAATCTGCGGCTGTAGATTCGGGGTCACGACAAGGGCCTTCGAATACGGATACAGATGCAACTGGATCTAACAGTCGCCGAACAAGTGGACACGCGACTCGCTCAAGTCAGAATCAAACGCAGGGCCATCATTCAGTACAGTATCAAAGTCAATCTTCAGACCAAAGACCAGCCCAATCTTTCGAACAGCCTCTGCTTCAAACTTCAGGCCAATTTTCACCGCAATCCTTACAGCAGCCCTCAGAGCAGCCCTCAGAGCAGCCTTCAGAGACGGAAAGAATCTATGCTGCCTCGGATCTAGACTATCCTAATATCCCACAAGGAGGTATCTACCTCATCCCTCGGTCTCTCAATCCTTGGGTACCATCCCCTCCACCACCACCGCCGCCGCCGTATAGTAGCCCTACCGGTTCTCAAATCAGTGATACTTTGGTACCATCTCCAACACATCCGCAAGCACCAGAACACAGCGATTTTGGCAGGAGCGGCAGCGAAGATAGCGAACAAAGCAACCAACCTGAAGACCCAGATATGAGATTCTACAGAAGACTAAACAGAGGAATTAATATGGCTCACCGTGGGGTAAGGCCTCCTCGTACGCCACCTGCCTCTCCGACTGGAGCTGGTCGACGGCGTGATGATATCGATTTTCTTGTCATACCGCAATGGCTGCAGGCTCAACAAGCGAACGCTCGAAACAACCGTAATATTAACGCAGATGACACGGCCAATATAGCTGACGACAGAGAGGGTGAGCCTTCCAACACAGTTCTTCCCCGAGATCAAGAAGCCTGCTTTACGGACCCTCCAACGATTATGGACCGGTTCCGTAAAGCTCTTCACCTCCATGTCCCCTCTGCCGCAGAAAAAGCCGCAAAGAAGTTGTACAAGAAAACTCAGCGGGCGCAAAAGGAAGCCGAGATTTCCGACCGCAATCAAAGGCGCTACGAGGCTGCCGCTGAGAGAATACAGAAACAATCCGAGCTGTTTCAGGAAATGAACCGTCGTGAAAGAGAGATATACCAAGCTAAAGCCCTGAAGGAAAAGATAGGGTTTGCCGAAGATGTCTTTCAGAAGAAACTCGCCGAGATTGTTCGAATCAATGGTGATGTCGGAAACGATAATCACACAAGCATAGCCGCTGATGCTGCAGGCAGCGACGTTACTCCACCTAATCCAATCGCCGTGACACGAAGCGCGCTCGATACTTCGATGCCAGGGAATTTGCGACCGTCGCCAAATGCTCCTATTGCAATGGCTGTAGATGAGGGCGCTGAAGCCAGGAGAGATAGAAATGCTGACACTAACCCAAACATTCTAACAACTCCAGTCCCTTCTCCACCCAGATACTACGGCGAGGCTCCTCGAATTACATCTGATACCATGTGGAGGAGACATGCAGAAGATTTAAGGAACGGGCCGTTTATCAGAAACTATTGTACAAGAGGGGACGAAACCGACCCTCGGTATGGAGCATTCGGGTCCGGGAGGTTCGGGGCTGGTAGTGACGCAGGAATTAGGTGGATGATCAATAACAGAGGGTTTAGACGACCGCCCAACAAACCCGCTATATATGGAAGGGATATTAGGCGGTAAGACTCCTTTCTCTACATGTTGCAATGAAGTATTATTGATATCGGCTTGGTAGGCACCCACATTTCTTCGATTACGCAGAATACGATGAGCATGAATGGGGTGGAGGTGGTGGGATTCATGGCGCGAGCATGAATTGCGCGTGGTGATAACTACTTTATAGCTGGCTGGATTATGCAAGTGTACGCTTAGAGTCCATAAGGCTTCGGATAGCTAATCGTGGTAATGTTTAATTGGTACGGTATTTCGAAATGCCTCTCATTGGAGTAATCTGGTTCTAAACACTGAAAATCAGTCACTCATACATATCATGTATCAATACCAACGAGACCAATCTAATATCGTTTTGCAGATATGTGGAGGCTCCCTAGTGAGAATTGCTATAATGAGTGTACGCCTATGGCTACTTGATTAAGTAAGTGCCTAACTATTAGCCTCGAATATCCTCAGTACTCAGGTAAGCGAGTAAGTACTTATTCGTATAAATCATAGAATTATATTTCTTGGGTCCACATGACTATGCACGTGAAAGCTTAGAAACACAACCCGTAAAAGTTTGGCTATAGTTCAGAAGCATCAGATATTTAAATGGGCTGGCTACGTTAGGTTTTCTCCCATATTGGATCTCCATCATCATCAAATTTTGCCCAGATCAAATACCCACATCCGCCTTCCCTTTTGGTACTATCTTCGGCTTCACCTTCGACATCATTCTCTTTCCACTGATTCCCCACCTGACAACCCCAGAAATAATGTCCCATCCTATCCTTAACCCGTTGAACTGTCTTCAACACGCAACCGACCCCGCATTTACATTTGGGTATCTTATCGGGTCGGAAACTCTGCCGATAGCATCTGAATGTGATATTTATCCTTTTACCACCCGCGACAGGGTGGGGTTGTATATTGTTCGCAGGGTGTATAGAATGTTTCCAGCTCTCTTGACATTCGGCGTGCATGATTAACAAAGAATTGTGGGGAAGGTGGATCGAAGTTTGTCCCTCCGGTTGCCATTTCCATACTTTACTATCATCGGTGTCGGGACCAGGCTCGAATGGTATAGTCGTATCCACGACGACTGGAGCGACTCTTCTTAGTCGAAACTCTCTTTCTACCCCGAGACTTATTGACGCGATAACTGTTCTGGGACCCAGGTAGGTCAGTTTGTCAGAGTGCCAGCCGACACTTTGTTTGGCTCCATCGTAGCAATTCATAAAAGCTGATGTGATATGCCACTTCCCCGGCGGCAGCATATGTTTGAGCTTCTGACCATTTGGGTATACGTTTGCTATGCGATCTGAAATTTGCTCGTTCACGAAAGATTCGAGTAGGGGAACAACTGTGCGCATAGCGGGTGTAAACGTTCTGATCTGACCATTTCATTCGTAATTAGAACTCTAGTATGAAACTGAGTTTGGAGAAAATGTCTGCGTACATCGTCTAGATAGCTCCCGTTATACATATAACCACGCCGATGTTGAGTAGCCATCTCCTCATCTTTGACAAAGAATGCAGCGGTATGAGGGCTGCTAACGTTTCGTTCGAATAAGCGAAACTCATATTTCCCAAATGAAGGCACCTCGGCGAGGCACTCCGAAAGCAATTGGTTTGCCAGTTCTGAGGGTAGGAAAGAAGGGTGTAAAGTGGCCGGAGCATGAAATGGTACTTGAGCTGGAGTTGTTAAGTGAAGTGTTTTGAATTTAGGGATCGCAGGGAGGGGAAATGGTATTCTGCGAGACGGTTGGTTTGAATCTCTGTCTAAAGGTGAGAGGAAAGTTGAAAGAGATGATTGAGTCGGTAGTGATGACGAGTGTTTCTTTGATAGAGACGATGAAGCGAGTTTTGCAGCCTCGGAGACTGAACCATTGCAGCTTAGGAGAAATTCGAGGAGTGTTTCCGGAGGCAGCGAGGGTTGGAGAGATGATAATAGGGCGAGCTTAAAGTCCGTGGGTTCTTCTTCTTGTTCTTCAGGCCCATTCTGCTCTTTCCTCCTTGAATCATCTGCTCCATCTTTGCTTTCCCTAGATTCGCCTTGAACGTCTTTACATTCTTCCAGAGCGTCCTGTTTATAAGATTTCGTCCCATAAGGTAGTATACTTGGTGTGTATTTCAGCACTTGTCTCTTCGTAATTTGTTGCTCCGCAGTCGGCACTTTAGACTTTGAGAATGCTTCGAAGAAGTTTCTCTTCCTTTGAGTATTTCTATCCGAATTGATATCCCGAGACATTTTGTTCGAAGCGAAGGGTTGGCCTATGCATATGTACAGATGTCTCGAACACAGCCAGAATCTGAGACTCGCCGTATTATACTGCAGGAATTCTGAAGTATTATAGAATCGAAATATATTTTTTTCATTCGTAATATAAACCGAACTCTTCGTATTCTCGTAGTGCCGTGATTTGGGTCCTCAAGGTCTTGTGGGAATGATGACTAATCAAAGATTGAATGAACGGCACGGCAAAGCCTTTGGGGTCGCGTCGTCAACAACAGGCAAGCTATCCGTTCACGTGACTTCGCGATTCGTGACAAACCCAATTTTATTATATAACGTCTTAACGTCTGGCGGCCCGAAACGTTTGGACTACGTACCGTAGACTTGGGGAATGGCAATCATCTATTAGTCTTCTGAAATGCAATAATTCACCATGAGAATCCAAATTCCGATGGCACGGTCCAAATTATATTAGATGAATAGCGAGCAGAGTCGGGAGACCATCGACGGTACTAGGATCCTTGAAGTTTTAATTGTCGACGTCACGGTGCGATATCTATAAATAGATCTGTAGAGTGTATTAAAACGAAAAGTATATAGGTACAAGACTGATAATACAAAGGCATACAGTGATGGCAACACGAGACTATGATGATGGATAGGTTAGTGATGATGGCTAGTGTGGCTCACAGGATCTTCTTCGACTTGCCTGCATACAACCTTGAAATTGTTGTGGTAAGATAGCCGGCTGCTGGCATTGTCGTTCGGCAGGCACTCGTATCTAATCTAGATATCTACCGTTTACTGCAAAAAAGCTGTGCAGGTGTGCACAGCGAGCCCGGTTGAGGGTGCTGTACCTCACCATCGACCCGCCGCTTGGCAGAGGTCCGGTACATGGCGCCGGCTAAAAGGTGAATCGTCTCTTTAAAATATAAGCGAATTACTATTCGAGCTAAAATACCCTACATACTATCCAAGGGAACTCGAATAGAATTAATCTCTCTGATGGTAATCCCAATCCAAACATCATCCACGAGGCCTCCGCCACTTTACACTTAGGGGATTTATTTTTGTTATTTTGCAGGTTTGTGAAACACATAAATCCCTACAGTAGTAGACTTACCATGATGCTCGATTATTTGATCCTGGGCTTAGTGCTTAGTGCGCACCCGAGGCTAAGTATCATTAAGATGCGATAGATTTAGCATAACTCTGTGAAGGGGAGGGAGACTTAGAGATACTCTATACTTTGAGAATTATGAAGAGGGAGAGGAAGACAAGAGAGGAGTAAAGGGTGGGAAAGCTTTAAAAACGAGTCTTTCAGTTCTCTTAAATGGGCATCTGCGCCACGTTATGAGGGCTTACTAAATTGAAGAGTAAATAAAAGTATTTCATAAAATTGATTAAAATATAACAAGACTCCTGTTGCTCTCGCAATAACACCGATTTTCCTCAACTATAATATCAGCAGTTATGGCATAGATCTGCTTATTATATAATATGGAAGTATTGTAATTACAGCTCTTGGGGATAGACCTAGTCTCGTAATACGGATAGACCCCAGTCTACGCGTTGAGATTGTTGCATTGCGAACTTGCCTAATGAGGAAGCTTCCGGATAAGGCAAGCAAACCTGCTAGCCGCAAAAAGTAGCCGCGGGTAACAGTTGCAGTCGGCCATGTGAACATTCCGATACTCAACTTCAACTTCATCTTTATAACTAAGCATCTCGCGATCCGACTTATCCTCCCTTGTCGTTGCTACACTCTAATACTTCACCTAAGATTTCTATAAACTTCAGTGCCTAGGCCTTCATCCCGGATTCAACCGAACTCGACTTCATCTCGTATGGCCTGTTAGTTTGACCCCTCGGTAAACCCCGCGATGTTCTCGTTCCGAACCCAAGGTTACAACGGGTACAATCTCAAATACTCCCCTTTTCACGACTCCCGTCTCGCTGTCGCTTCGTCCGCAAATTTCGGCCTCGTTGGAAATGGTCGCCTCTTCGTACTCGGTCTAACAGCAAATGGCATCGTCGCCGAAAAGACATTCGACACCCAAGATGGTCTGTTCGATCTCGCATGGAGCGAGGTTCACGAAAACCAGCTCGTTGTCGCATCGGGAGATGGTAGTTTGAAGCTCTTTGACGTGGGACTGAACGTATGTTGCTCTTAGACAAGTCGTCACTGGGTATTCAATCTGGCTGACGAGATAGGCTGATCACATCCGTTCCACCTCCGCGTTTGGAACACCAACAATAGGATTTTCCGATACAATCGTGGCAGGAGCATAAGCGGGAGGTGTTCTCCGTTCATTGGGGTTTAGTCGATAAGTCTACTTTTGCGAGTAGTTCCTGGGATGGGACTGTCAAGATTGTATGATAGCCATCATGACTTAATACATTTCCAATTGATACTAATCAGGCTCTGCAGTGGTCACCGTCGGCATCAGCATCTTTGAATACCCTTCCTACAAATAGCTGTACCTACTCCACCGCATGGTCACCTCATTCTGCTGGTCTTCTATCGGCTGTATCCTCGGATTCGCATTTGCGAGTCTTCGATATCCGTCTCCCACCACCACACGTCGTACACCAGATCCCCGTACATACCCCTCCATCAAGCGGTTACCCAGTCGAGTTGATTGCAACTATGGGACCAGGAATGGGAAACCCACGGATAGATCAGCCTTCGGAGATCCTCACACATGACTGGAACAAATACCGACAATGGATCATTGCCACCGCGGGAGTGGATAAAGTCATCAGAACGTGGGACTTAAGGAATCCAAGGGCACCTCTGAGTTTCCTTACAGGGCATAATTATGCCGTTAGGCGGATTGCCGTATGACGATTATTACCTCTATTCTCTCTAATATTGATTGTGCTGATGCTAACAATGGATAGTACTCTCCACATCTTCCAGACGCACTTCTCTCAGCCTCTTACGATATGACATGCAGAGTTTGGAACGACGGATATAATCCAAACGCTCACCCTCCTCAGCCACCGGCTTCTCCACCAGCCCTGCCAAACGACGGACAACCGAGTGTTGGGCAGTGTCTGGGACTTATGGACCGTCACTCTGAGTTTGTCGTTGGTATCGATTGGTGTATGTTTGGCGCGGAAGGATGGGCAGGGAGCGTAGGTTGGGATGAAATGCTCTGGGTATGGGATGCTAGGGCGGTTATGCGATAATCTGGAGAGATTTTCTTTGTTGATGATGTAACCTGTATGATAGAATAAGAGGGTGCAGTAAGAATACATAATTTGCAAAACATCGTTCTGTAGTTCATGGAGTATTAATCTTCAGCGTGGAGGTACCCAATGGGAGCTCTACTTCCTCCAGATAATATACAAATCCGTCACGTATGGGTACTCAAATATCCCCTTCTCTTCAACCTCCCATTGCTTTTTCTCACTCCCGATAATCTCTCTAATAGTCTTCTCGACTTGTGATCTCTCTTCATCATCTAGAGCGGTAATATAGCTCTTACTCAGGGCCCTCAATACCACCGCATCTACTGTTGTCGGAATAGTCCTCTTAAACTCGTACACTTCATAGTTCCCTTTGAATCCGCGTTTATACTCTTCCATATCAAAGATTGCCTTCCACCACCCAAGCCGATACTGCGGTGTCCCTTTTTCGTATTGTTCGTAGACATCCCGAACTTTAGGTACCCACGGGTGAACTTCTGGCAGATTCCGGTCCTCCATATTCCAGATTAATATCAACGGTGCGCCCGGTCGAAGAACTCTAGATATTTCATTCAAAGTGTTCTCATAATGCCCGTGAGACCAATGAAATGCTTGAGCTATAACCACAGCATCGGCCCAGTTATCCTCGGCCGGGATGGAATCGAACGTTCCGTGGACAACCTGTACAGTCTCTGCACCAGCTGTTCCAACTTCTCCGACGGGTATATTACGAGATATTAAGGACGCCGTAAACCCTTCCCGCATACCGTGTGAAGGCTCCACGGCCACTAACTTTGAAATCTTGGGGATCGGCGGAGAGATCTCAGGCGGAGAGACCAGTAGACGGGTAAAAATCCCTGTGCCGGAACCGAGTTCAAGAATATTGAGACCATCATCTCTATCTTTATCGGATTTACTTTCAAGGGAACTATGCAATGCCGTGAAGACTTTGGAGAGTGCTTCGGGTGGGTATGAGGGACGGGCACGGTCATATAGTCCGGAGGAGCCGGAGGTGGAAAACGCGTCGGCCACAGGGTGAACAGAAGTGGACGCAGCCGACATGGTAATCGTAGTGGTAGAATATGTCGAAAAGCTTAAGTTACTTGAATATCGGAGGGGGAAGGAATTGCCGGGGTTATCCGGGAGGGGGTGAGTCGAAGCGGAGAGGGGCTTGTGTAACCTCAGAACGACGATAGGTCTCTGGCAATTGCAACTGTGATTGTAATTCCACAGAGCAGGACGCGGTTTTAAATGGCGGAGGGAACGGAGCATCGAAGAAGGGGCGATTGAGGCAGCCGGCCAGATGACTCTTTCTCTAGGAGGCCTTAATTATCGCAACTCTGGTTTCGAGGTACCTCGGGTCTAGTATGCTATGGCGTGCCTCAGGAAGCTAGGTGCTAAATCCTGCCGACCGAATTCCGAATGGCGCAATGCGACGAACAACCTACAGCTGGAAAAAAAAAATTTTTTACAGCAGCAATATACAAGTATTAGCTTACCAATAAACATGATTTCCATGAACCGAGCTTACTGCTCTTAGTGATAATTACATTGCACTGCGAAAGTTTACTGACTGATCGATATCATCGAGATCTCGACTAGTGCTTATGAGGATCAATATCACCACGAGCTGTTTTACGAATATTAATAGTACCCGGCTAAGTTCCTATTTCTGTTTATCTCTGCCTGCGGCTTTTGGTTTGGCAATATACTATTTGACTTTATAATTGTCGATATCATTCCCACTATATATCACTATATAAGTGGAAATGTTGAATCCAATGGATACGTGCGCTAGCCTCAGGTCGTATACGGCTTAACATAGGCGGACCGAATTTCCATATGAATACGAGTTTGGCAGGTAAGGAGTGCACATGAGCATACTCTCATGTAGTTGTTCGGTCGAGAGAGCTTCAACCTTACCGCATTAGATAAATATCGCTGAATCCTTAGTGAATCGTCCGGGTGGTGGTTGGGTTTAGCAACCTGCAGCCTTTAAGTTACAAAGAAGAAGCGCCCTTCCAAACAACACGCTCATCTCCGTCTACCTAGGAAGGATACTAGCTAGCACGAGACTACTAGCGAGCATCCGTTTTGTGGCATTTAAAAGGTTAATGAGGGAAGTATTAGAATATATTTTCATACGGAAAGGGCACTAGACATCTCCCGTCATTCTTAACGCGAAGAAGCATTTAGCGATATAGAGATTGATAGAAGAGCATACTACTAAGTTGATCTAGCCCACTTTAACCCAGGTTATCGATTACAACCATATATATATCTATAACTATATATATGTAGATCAACTCGTTAACTCAAAACCCGATACATCATTAGCTAGAAGAAGCAATTAATTGTCTTACTATTAGCATGATATCAACTTACCAAGTGGTCTCCCAGGTTTGAACTTCAATAGAAAGATAACCTTTAGGTAGCGATTCCAATAATTGGATTTCAGAGCTCAGTGTATTATCCATATATAGCTTATGCATGCATAAGTCTGATCGAGAAATAGCCGTTCTCACTTCGTAGGTGTTGTACAAATGCATATGCACGACTAGCTGCTAGGTTTACGAAGACATGCGCATATGCACGATGGAGTTATATTGACCAATCAAAGGCTGATCGTAGGTAATAATTATACGTGCTAAATACCTGCTTAAGTATGGAACCGCATAAACTTACGGTGCAAATATGCGATAAAGTTTTTAACATGGGATCATTGTTTGATTAGACAATATATATCTATATCTTGCAGAATATTATTTACGGAGGTCTTGATGACGGCGGTATCCGTCTCATATCCAGCTAGGCTTCTCGGCGTGCCAGCTATGCTAGAGCGCCACCAATTATCCCGTGTTGTGATACGTTGGAAAAGCAATTTGAATCTCTCCCCCGCATGCACACCATCGATGGCTCGCGACTTCCTCGGCCTCAGCCCGTCCTTCTATGTATACCATGCATCTTACTACCGTTACACTTTATATCATTTTTTACCAGGCAATTATGACGTTTAAACGACAGAATGAGGCTGACTGCACTCGAGCACTCGCCGTGGCAAGCCAAGAGACACAATGACCCATCGACTGCATATCATTGAGCGCTGGCCGAAATCTCTCCGCATATCTGCACCATCCTGGTTCCGCTTCAACACCTTCTTAGGAGCTTGATCTTGATACCCTGAGCCCCAAAATTTTGTTACCAAATGGTCCGAGTCAACAACCTTTTTTACCAGGTCACAAAAACTCAACCCTGCACCCCGCTTCCTTTGCAGCAAAATTTTTTTCTTTTCTTCTTTTTTGTGACTTCGTATTTTTTGTGCTACATATTTGAAGTTTACAGTGATTCCCAAAGCTGCAGAGCGCGGCCGGGGAAGCTCGGAAGCTGCCTTAAAGCCACATACATGTGCTCACCGCAGCATCTGCGGTGCGAGGACAAGGGCATATACATATCGCAATTCGATACGATCTCGTATGGCTGCATGGACCGACGGGCAGTCTAGGAGTGAGCCTATTATTAATGCCTGTAGCAGAGAGTTGATACATGGGTACGCTCTCGGGAACTGGGATGCCGGCAAAGCGCCACAACCACCTTATTCAAGCTTTTGGTTTCAAATGTTGTGCTCTGCAGGACAGAAAAGTAGTAGCAATATCTCGAGTCAGTTATTGCATGGTTAGTCACCTGGCGAGATATCCCTTCTCATTCGTTGAAACCACCTTTTGGATTGAAAGAAAAAACACAAGCAAAAAACACCGAGAATATCGCGGCTTGCTGATAAAATATCAATTGCCATCACAAACTGGTTTATACAACAGATCGACTGCCGCTAATGCGGATTAATAATATGTTGCGAGTGGGCAATGGAAAAACTTCGGACGGTTTTGCCAAGTGCGAAACACTAGTTGAGCACTAACGCACGCCAGTCATGACATGTACCGAGCTCGCAGATATCGACGACCTAAACGATGAGTGAAGTGGGCGCCGATTTGAAACCTTTTATTGATCTAGTAATGAGATTTGGTTACATTCAATGTTATCGGTTCCACTGAGCAAGGAATCAA
>JAJTTS010000004.1:728159-773436 GCA_036971165.1 Arthrobotrys iridis
CGAAATATCTTTTCGTCTAGGTTGTACGGAAAGTCAATAATCCATGTCTCCCCTTCCTCGCTCTGATACCAAACTTTTTAATTATCGATAACGTGAGAAGGAACAGTCCAAGGTGGATTCTAGTAGATACGGTTACGAAAAGCGGAGGAGTGCCCCCCCGCAGACCACCTTCGGCTCCACACCGGACTAGGCCTCACAATATATCCCAATATACATTTGTGCGAGGGTATGCTTGGTCGCTACAGCAGATATCCGGCTGGTCATCTGATTGGGGGCGCAAGGTGGTCAGAAATCCAATTGACAAAAGCTATAAAGATTCTGGGTGTTTCTCTCGGACACTTGCTCCTAATCTCCTTTCCTCGACTATCTCCCTAACCAGAGATTCTGTCCTGGTCTGAATTTTCTTTGGGATTCTAAGCAGAGCATTTGATTGAGCTGTAATCAGCCAGCAATCGATAATCTCAGCCTAAATTCAACAACACACAGAATCCAACAGAGTGCCTCGATTGATACGACAAAATAACGTTATATATATGGGCATTACTAACAATCCCGGCGTTAAAAGATACATCCGGGTTTAGAGGTGGTTTCTCAGTAGCTTCTTTGCTTACATACGCACATACGCCGCTGATTACATACACTCTTGAGTCACTGTCGCGATCAATTATATTCATGGTAGTCTTCAACTCTTGTAGTATATATCGCCTCTCCTTTACAGACATTGCCGTTCTCTATCAGCATACACAACTTCACGCTTAGTCGATTTCAGCATTCTTTTCTTCAAGCCCCTCGATGGCGCCTAGAACAGCCCGTCCGGACTTTCCAGTCCACCAACTTGTAATTCTTTGTGAGTGCCCCCGACCAATCAGAACCAACATGGATTGTAGTCTAACCATAGATAGCAATATGTCGCCTTGTTGAACCGATCGCTTTCACTTCTATATATCCTTACATCTACTATATGGTCGCACATTTCCATGTCACAAATAGCGATGCCGAGATCGCAATGTGGACTGGCGGCTCCATCGCCGCATTTGCATTTGCGGAGATGTTGACGGGGATGCTATGGGGTAGGCTATCTGATAGGATAGGGCGTAAACCGGTCTTAATTGGAGGTCTGCTGGGCACGGGACTTAGTATGCTTTTGTTTGGTTTGGCACCGACTATGCCGTTGGCATTGACTGCCAGGGCTTTGGGAGGGTTGTTGAATGGCAATGTTGGGGTTATCCAAACTACCGTAGCGGAGTTGGTCCCCAAGAGAGAATATCAACGTGAGCATTCCCTTTCATTAACTCTTGTGGCTAATGGAATCTGACAGTGTATGCAGCTCGCGCTTTTTCAATAATGCCCTTTATATGGTCGCTTGGCTCTATCATCGGTCCTACCCTTGGCGGTATGCTGGCCGAACCAGTTTCGCATTACCCAGAGCACTTCTCCAAGGGCGGGCTGTTTGATAAGTTCCCGTACTTGCTTCCTAACATTGTTTGCACCTCCATTTGTGTCATCGGTGCTCTGAATGGGATCCTGTTCCTGGACGAAACCCACCCTGAGTTAATCGAAAAGCCGGACCGAGGTCGAGAGATGGGATTTTGGATCCAAGATACATTTTCTGGTATCTTCAAGCGCCAATCCATTGAAAAGGATAAATCAGATACGATCGCTACCGGTGCCACTGAAACATCGCCACTTCTGACTCCAGAGTCACCACTCAGCCCACCACGGACGCCCCCTTCGAAGACTTCGTCGCCAACTCTAACAACAAGTTCCCGCCCATCATCTATCACCTCCCAAAAACCACTGTTCAAGACATGGACCCCCCAAGTGCTTCACAACGTCTTCGCCTATGCCATAATTGCCTTCCACAGCATCACATATGACCAGATCCTCTCTGTATTCCTTCAGTCACCCGCATCATCCACACGCCTCCGCTCACCCCTCGTGTTTACTGGCGGCTTTGGTCTCGACACACAGACCATGGGTGTCTTGTTCAGCTACCAAGGAGTTCTTTCAACTCTCTTCCAGTTTCTGATTTTCACACCATTTGTCCATTTCTTCGGCGTTCTCCGAACATTCAAATTCGTGGCGATAACATACCCGCTAATATATTTCCTGACGCCGTACATGGCCTTCCTACCGCACGATAATGACGGGCTGCTGTTCACAGTAATATATGCAACGTTGAGTGTCAAAACCATATACGGATGTCTCGTGTACCCTGTGAATAGTATACTACTTACAAACGCGGCGCCGAGTGTCCTGGTTCTGGGAACGATCAATGGAGTCGCTGGGAGTGTGGCCAGTTGCATGAGGGCTATCGCACCCGTAGCGACTGGGTGGCTGTATTCAAAGGGTGTGGAGAATGGAGCGATGGTGCTCTGCTGGTGGGTTGTTGGACTGGTAGCCGCCGTGGGCGGCGTACAGGCCATGTGGATCACAGAGGAAACCGGGGAGCCATCCAGTACGGACGAGGAAGCTGGGAAGATTGTTGCAGTTGTGGCGGAAGACGCTGTGAGGAATCTAGAACCGGGGGAGGTTGTGGTTGTGGAGAGAACCATGGATGGGGACGTACATGTGAGGGTTTGAGAGGATAATGGATTCGATGGGAATGGATTTCCTTTTAGCGTTTTCCCTTTCGTTCTTTCGATATGCAATCCTGGTGCGAATCGTTCATTTTGTGGGTATAGAACATGGCACCGGGGCATTGGTGTCCCAATTTTTTTGCTCGGAAGGGTGGTACGGTACACAATAGGGGATACATTCATTGTATGATTATCATCAATCATGATAAAGGAGTTTGGGTCTCTCTGAACTTTCGATATTTAATAGATATCAGTTGCTGACTTGAAAGGTTTAATTCACGGTCCTCATATTTATATGATATTAGATATTTTCGTATTTTCCAAGACTCATTTGAATCTGTAAACTTGTTAGTTTGATAGAAACAGGAGTATACTCAAAAAAAATATACAGGGGAAGGCCAAGAGCTCAAGGGCATTAAACAATGTAAAGCATGAACGCCGTGTATCTCCCAATTATCTAAACGCCCTACCTTACCGTCCATTATTAAATTGTACCTTGGTGAGAGAGAGAGAAAAACAAGAAAAAAGGAGGTGAAGCTAGTCAACCGTTTCCGTCGCTCAACCAACAATGCTCTTCATACTCAGTCCCTCAAGGAACCCACCAAGATCCTCCTTCTTGACTTCGACCACGCAAGCTTCAAAGCTGTCGATTCTCACGCGGGCTGAGGTCTCACCGGCAACTTCTTGGAATGCAATTCCAAACCTGTTCCTGCCTAGTACCTTTCTCCGCCCGTGTTCGTCTTCATCATCGGAATCCTCATCATCCTCTGAATCTTCATCCGAAAGGTCTTCCTCCTCTTCCTCTTCGTCATCGTCCTCGCCGTCATCGTTTCCTTTGTCTTTCTTTGTCTTCTTTTCTTTCTCCTTCTTGTCCTTCGCTTTATCTTTTGATATCTTATCCGCAACCTTTCTTCCCTCCAAATTCCACCCTTCAACATTGCCCACCCCTGTGCCGACGATGATATAACATCCCCGAGCCTCGTTCAAGGCAGCCACAACAAGAGGTAAGCCCTTCCTTTTACCAACGCCTTTCTCCAACTCCTGTTCTCGGACAGCCTCAGCGAGCCACAATGCCAACTTAGTAAGCGCAGATGGATTGGTAAACGTGGCAACATCAGGACCTTCTTTCACAACGGCGAGACGGTATGCTCTCAAGTGTTTGATTTGTCTCTTCTCAATGAGGGCGGTGCCAGCATTGAGAATCGATCGATGTAACGCCATAGCAAGCGGTAATGATGATTTGAGCGCCTCGATACTGTAAAGGGTAGAATTAGCATTAGAAGAAAAGTCTCACGTATTATATTTTCGACTTACTCCTCCATGGCATCATACGCTGCCTGAAAGTTTACAATGCTTTCCTGTACCTCATCATCCTCTAACTTTGTTGCAGCATCCAAGTCTTCCTCTTCCACGTTCCCCAGATTCTTTCTGCTACTCTTCCCCGGCGGCACGGCGGCGCGTTTGGCCTTGGCACCCTTTCCAACTTCTAATAGAGAGCCTACTACAACCGCCACATCCCCCGCACTCAAGCAACCGTTCCAGCCCCAGCACCTCACGACGCCTTCCCTAACAATCTCCTCGAGACCATAACGAGCCTTATAAACCTCCAATTTCTCTCTCAAACCTCTCTTCAGATCCATGTCCATGTACACATACTTCTGATTACACTGCTGTAAGCTCATTCCCATCGTGGCCAGTAACTTTGCCAGCCTCTTCTTCCCTGCTTCGGACCACAAATGCAGTTTCGAAGCTAAGTAGGGAGAGTGTAGCATGCTGTCGTACAAACTCCAGTGGCGGATGAGTAAAAATCTGAATTCCGGGGAAAGTCGAAGACTGTAGTCTTCTGCCGTGGTAGCTCGTGTGAATAGACTGGTGTTTGAGGTTATCCCACTGGAGCCGCCAGTTATGCTGGGCGGGTTTAGGCGACGAACTTCGTCTCGAAGAACACCCCAGACGCCGATACTACGCGCCGAGAGGGAGTTGAGGGTCTGGTCGCCGCTGAAGGAGTGCATGTGTCGGCCGTACATCTGCTGAGCCTCCCAGCCGATAACGGCAAGCCATAGGAGATCATTGTCTTCGCGGCCGAGCTCGGAAGCGAGGGAGTAGATTAGAGATGATATAGGCTCGCCGTAGGTACTGCCTGTGGAGTAATAGTCTGTGAGGAGTTTGTTGTATTTGCGACGGAGTTGCATGAATGTTTTTCGCTGAGCCCGGAGAGCCGATCCGGTTAGTGGCGATGGTCCTGTTGTTGGGACTGTGAGGGTAGTAGTGTCCAGGCCGGTGGTATTTAAGGTGGTATTCGCATTTGTTGTACTGGCTGTGCTAGCGGCATTCGGTCCGTGAATGTGCAGGAGATGAGAATACGCATGTGGGGAGGAATCCGGCGTGCTCTATAAAATTAATTAGTAAAAACTAGTGAGGCGACGAAGCCTTTAGAGCCATACAGATCCGGATTGTATCCGCTTCCTTCTTCTCCTATCATCATCCGAATATCCTTCTTCTTCTTCCTCGTCCTCGTCCTCGTCTTCGCTGGAGCTTCTCCGTTTCCTACTATTGGTAGACGACGAAGTATCCTCGGGCCCGTCGCCATATCCGTTCAGCCGCCTATTCTCTGCAAACTCTTCATCTTCGTCGTCCTCTTCATCTTCGCTATTCCAATCTTCCATATCTCCAACCTCAGCTTGCATCTCGATGAGTTTCCGATACGCTTCCTGTTCGGGTTTGAGGAAATCGGCAATGTCGCCATCATCCCAGCAGACCACCCCACCTTCGTCTGAGACATGGCCGTCTCGACCTACTAACGCAAATCCTTCCCCTCCCGGTCCTGCGAAGATATTCTGTAGATTCCAGGGCCGCCGTGACTCGAGAACCCAGCATTCAACACCTCTCCTCAGCTCCAGGAACTCAGCGATATCGACCAGGCCTCCCACGCCAAGCAGGATCAGGAACCTTAAATCTTCATTATTGGATATAAATTCCTTGTTTGCTTTCGTCAAGTCTTGGTATCCGGCGACTGGGTGTAGTTTATGCGGAATGTAGTCGATTTTGAGCAGACGGGTCAGCATCCGGCAGGCACATAGCGAGTCGACGTCCAGGGATGTAAGGATGAGGACCGACGGTACCGTACCCGAAGCCGAACGCTTGAGCCGGTTGTACGCAGTACCAAAAAGATCCCGAGGGATATGCATGATGTTTATATCGAGTAGGTCCAATCGTAGGAGGCTTGATGGTGGCAATAACAAGAGCAGGTGGAAACGGCGAATCAGACCCCTAGCAGAGGATAGAATAAGACCCTCAGACCCTTATTAAAGTTTCTAAGGCTATTGGCACTTCAATTGCAAGTGATATCAGTTCCCCCAATGCCGTAGAACGCGTTTGTAGCCGTATAGTTGAGTATCTTGGTATAACGATGGTAGAAGGTGCCGAGATTCGAGGGAGGGAAACTGGGCAAGGAACGAGAAATCGGCGGGAGAAAGAAGGAAGAACTATGAGACGAAGCAAATACGATGCTATATATACAGGCTATGCGGTCGGTGCGGCGGGTTCCATGAGAGTCGTGAAGTCGTTACCGTTGAGGCATCTTGATATCGTGGGCAGCTGTGGGGAGGTTCCTTTCCAGTCCCATTTAAACGCCGCGCCAATGTTTCTGTGGACGCGCAGCGAACAACAATAAATGCCAAGACCCATTTCGCAGCGCCGTTCTGCAACATAACAAACGCATTCCGTTGACCGCGCCGAGCCTATATGTATCTATGTAGGCAGAGACGTTTCTACAGCTGACATTATGCTACGGCTATTGCATCTCTGGTTGATATTTTTGCTAAAAGATCAAAATAGCCACATAGATCTATACAAATACTATGTCTATCACATTGGACGTAGCCAATAAGAAATCCACCCTAAATTTAATTAGACCCCTAGATTTGATTGACATGTTTCCGTAACTTGACTCTTTCTTCCCATAACTTTGTACTTATAAGATATGTATTGAGTTATAAAACGGCTACAGAGGTTTTCGGTTGTTCCACATACTAAATCATAATAACGTTTCGTTTCCATCCAACTGGCCATAATTGATTACACCTTCTCATACTTATTTATATCGAGCCTGAATATATCGAATGAGACGGTTTCATCATTTGGACCTCTTTTTCGGTGTGAGTAATGTCCCGCCATATAAGTAATTCACCGAGTGGATTTATAGGCCCTTCTAATGAGATCGGCCCGGGTCGGATTTCCGCTCGCATATACTATATATTCATATCAGTTTTGAATATTTCCTTACTTATAGACTAGCCAGCTACTTTCTGCCACATCTGTGAGGAAAACGAACAAACTCGAAGATAATGAATTGATTGTTCATATGCCATCTAAACATTGATCCTTTCTGCAGGTATTCGTATTTTCAGTCATGTCTCAATCCTCATCAGATGACTGACTCGGGTAATGCTAGTCCTCAATTCAGTCTATATGCTCATCGTCCGAGCCCAGATCACATATAATCTCATGTAGCTCTGCAAGCCGGGGCTTATAATATAGTTATGTATTATATAATATATGCAGCATTCTCCACTTTTGGGCTTTGTTGCAACCCTTTTTGGTCAGTTTGAATATTTGAGGGTAAAATAAGTACATACGTCGAACTTGTCGGTGTGGTCCTGCAGCTGGACCAAAGTGATACAATTCCAGTTACTAGAAAGACTAAAGAGCTTGGAGGTCAAAAATGATGTATTTCTTCAGAATTACAAGTTTTCACAGCCTCTCATAGCCAACTACCACAAGATATAAGCCTGATATTCGATTGATAAGTAATTCTGGGGTCGAACACCATATCAAGTTTACGTAGTGAAGGGTGTTTTGAGTTTCTGAGCCTCTATTACTTGGTCATGATCCTGTATTTGAGCTATAGGAATCCCCCGTGTATGACCAGCATGGCAGTATATGTTAAAAATGACAGGATCATACAACAGTAATGGAAAGCTGTGGAGATGTTGCGGTGATTCAGATGGCCCCTAAAGACTATTTTAGAACGACACGACGATATTTAGTATGGTGCTGATGATGATACTGATGATGATTGTGAAAATGATGTTACTTGGCTCAAGAAAGTTTTGGGGATTTCGAACATGAAGGGTGGGCACATTCGATCTTTGGGAAGAGGAAGGTTTTCGCGAGGACACTAAGAACCTGGAACGGCCCGCTCGCGAGTGTGCGACAGGTGGGCCATAAGTTTAACATTAGCCTAACTGTCATCAAAACTATAGCGTGCTCTTACAATGAAAGACATGTCTATTAACGGTTTCTCTCTCCCGCACCCGATATCATGCCCACTGAAAATATTTAGGTGCAGGATCAGCTTACTTGGAACATTAATCAAGAATCGCTTTAACGGTATTTTGCGGTCCCTAGTAGGGACGTTTTGCCCCAAGTTGCGAACCAGTCAATTTTAGCTTATGTGTGTTTTCGGAATGTGCGACCGATGGAGTCAACTACGATGGCCCGGACTGGAGGTTTTGAATTGCGAGCCAGACAGGCTCACTTTTATTTGCTATTAAATTCATGTCATCGCGCCGAGATGCCTCCGTGCGGCCGCATGGACGTCAGCTGCAGACTTCTTGTTATCGAAATCAGGATCAGGATATGGATGTGATAATGAACAGAAGCTTGGGTTCTCGGTTAAATTGTAGAAGGTACCTCGCGCGGTCGGTGTTCACATGTAAGATACCTTTGAATATCTAGAGCTCTCAAGCGACTCTGCATGGACACCATGGATAAGGTTCTAGAGTTCGGCAAGATAAGCATATTTCATGTTTTAAGGCCTGCTTCAATTACTCATGTTCTCTCTACAAGGTACAATATCATCTTGGATTGGTCTTGATTCTTACATACAGACCCCTGGCATTGAAGCATGTTCGCTGTTAGCGAAGCCGAGGACCACCTTCGAGCGGATTTTCCCCTCTAGCCAATGCTGGTTAGCGCACTGAGATATGTACATGCCCTTCCACAGACTAATAGAGATCGACCTGATAGAAGATGAGAACTATGGTCTAGCGATTGCGTGAGCCCAAATTTATTTAAAACATCTCGAATCGCCCTTCAAATTGTGGAGTAGAATCATTACGGGGTCATCTAGCTCTAGAGACTTCACGGAATTCCTTTGACCCCTGTGTATCTCCCAAATTCTTGCGCTTTTTATGGACCATCCCATCCGATTGACAGATTCTCAACTTGAACCTTTACCCAAATGCCTTTATCAGAAGATTTTTTGGCCCAAGGGCCTCTGATCTACGGTAGCCTTGTGTTAGGTTCCGTCTGGCTTATTCAAAAGATAATTTCAGTGCATAGAGCACCAAAGAAACTTCCTCTTCCTCCAGGCCCTTCAGGCCTCCCTCTAATGGGAAATATCGCCGACTTACCACCACCTGGCATTCCAGAATGGGAACATTGGGTTAAACATAAAGATCTATATGGCCCAATTTCGTCTGTGACAGTCTTTGGTCAAACAATCATTCTTCTGCACAGCAGGGAAATCGCCTCTGAACTTCTAGAAAAGAGATCTGCCAAGTTTTCGTCGAGGCCGACTATGCACTTTGCCGGGGAGATGTCAGTATATCAGGACCCTGCAATTGATATTTAACTCTTATATATTTATGTAGGGTTGGCTATAAATATGCAATGGGGTTCTTACCTTATAACGACGACCTCCGAACTCAGCGCAGAATGGCGGCGAAGCAGATGGGATCCAAAAGCTTGATCGCCAAGTTCTTCCCCTCCTTTGATCTTCAGGTGGGAAGGTTTCTCTTGCGAACGATGAATCACCCTGAAGAACTAAACGAGAACTTGCAGTTGTGCGTTCCATGTCTGTTCCATCTTTTCACGAAACCAAATTATATGCTTATAATCAAAAATTCTTTGTTAGTCAATCGGCGTCGTTTGTGCTCGACATGCTTTACGGCTATCAAACTATTTCGACCGGTCGCGACCCTTTGGTAGAAATTGTTAATCAATGGATGGCCGAATTCTCTGAGTCGACTGTTGCAGGTGCATGGCTTGTCGATGTGCTTCCGTGGCTTGAATACCTACCTGAATGGCTCCCTGGGATGAGTTTCAAGGGGACAGCTCGTCGGTTTCATAATAGATATATGCAGGTGAACAGTACCCCCTATGAGTTCACCAAAAAGCGGAAAGCCGAGGGATCAACCAAGCCTTCATATGTCGCTGGCTTATTAGACGATAACCTGACTCCACACGAGATAACAAATATCATGTACAGTGCATCCGCGCTGTACGGTGGAGGGGCGGATACAACAGTCGCTTCGCTTAACTTATTTTTCCTCGCCATGTCGCTCAATCCAGACGTTCAGAGAAAAGCTCAAGAGGAGATCGACCGCGTTGTCGGTCCTGATAGACTCCCTGATTTTCAAGACAGACCGAATCTGCCGTATGTGGAAGCAGTTTTGTCCGAAACGATCCGATGGAAGCCAATCGTTCCACTGTGCTTGCCGCATACCACTGATGCGGAGGATGAGTTTCGAGGTTATCACATCCCGAAGGGCTCGCTTATTCTTCCATCGATTGGTTGGTTCAGCAGAGACCCAGACACCTACCCCGAGCCAGAGAAATTCAACCCGGAGAGATTTTTGGGTCCGAATAAACAACTTGATCCCCATACCTATGCTTTCGGGTTCGGTAGACGGATCTGCCCGGGGCGCCACATAGCCGACGCTGATATGTTTCTAGTCATTGCCAAGACTCTGGCTTCTCTCAATATCAGCAAGGCGGTCGACTCTTCAGGCAACGAGATCGAGCCGGTGGTGGAACAGATACCAGGGATTATCTCGCACCCAAAGCCTTTTAAGTGCAGTATCAAGCCGAGGAGCGAGAGATACAGAGAACTTATCGCCAGGGTCGATATCGAGCATCCTCCTGAGAAAGGAGATTCCGAGTTCATTACGCTCGGTTGATTTCGATGTTGAGCAGGGAAAAAATATTCTTCCAGTTCCACTTTAACGGAGGAAATGTTCATATGATAATATTTAGATCAATCTCGTCGAGATTTCTCATGGTATATGTAGATATATGAGCAATTAAGATTGGTATTATATATGATGTGATTTATTGCCAGGGTAGCTAGAGCACTAATTAATTGGATCTATTGTATCAAGTCCGATAAAAGATTCTATAAGCATGGCCTTCATAATTTTCTGAGGCTTTCACCCGTACCATGGTCTTCATCGAGATGGTTTTGCGTCTGGCTTAAACCTTTGAGGATAGCGGTGTTCTGCAAAGGTCAAGGGTGCCCCTTATATTTTACGATACTCTGAGGATTATTTACAATGCAGGGATTCAGATAACGTGTTTGGATGCCACAGTTTTCAGAGCGTAGGTAAAGCCCCCTGCCTTTACCTAGAGCTTTGACTTGAGGCCGTCTGTCAAGCTTACGCGCATAGCTGCTATTGACTACCCCAGATCTTCACTTCCGGGTGCTATACCACTATTGTAATGCATTTCAATGTGCTTGTGATAAATTCTTTTAGTGTATACTCTAGCTCTCAAGTAGGTAGAGGCGATGCCACCATAGGTAATGAAAATGAGACGCTGGGGGGATGATCAAATAAAGCCTCAACGTCGATAGAGCCCTGGTGGAGCTACCATATAAAGCGTACATAAGCCTCTCAGAACTAGATATCAAATGTAGTTCTAAGCGGTCCAAGAGCTTGATGCTGCCTAGGCTGATTTTGGTTAAGACTGGTCTTTTTAAAGTTAATATATCATAACGCGTCGTAATCTAACAATATCAAGTTCGAACGTTCCAGGTCTGCAAGATTATTGATGCCTCTAGCCAAGATTGGTCGAGGAGGAGCTTGTATCTAGAGTCTTGGTCAACTCCACAAATAACTTTGGGTATAGAGTAGAAGAGTCATCAGATTGGTCAGTATTCATAGTTCCTAGTATCAGATTAATATGGAGTCCACAAACCAACGATAGCCGTGATCCGTCGCTACAACGTCCCATAGTCTTCCTCCACTTGATATCATCAAGGCTCAAATTAAATGCGTTCAGTTTCCTATGATAAACTAGTCGGTCTCCTTGTGAAGAGGGCTAGGCTGATATTGAATGTCGCTTGGCGAAGCGAAATATTGCCACTATGAAGATAAAAATTCTGAAAACTTTCGCTACCACTTTTGGTAGACGGAAAGATTTCTTCCGCCTTGTCTAGGTGTAAGTATGCCCACAGAGTATTCGAGCTCGGGAGGTACGACTAGCCAGCTTGAAAGCATCAACTGGTGCCCACGGTGTGGTTTTTCTTTTTCTCATGAGAGAGTCTTTGTACCGAATAATATATGTAGCAACTGCGTGTAGCTGGCAGGTATGATCCTTGTTCTGAGGAGTGACAATGGAGACAGGTGGTAGACCGCGTGTTCTGATTAGGGCTGATAGAGGAAAGCTCGATCATTGATACCATTCATACAGGCATTGAACTAAAGACGTTGCATTTGATTAGGTGAATATATAAACATAGATTGATTATCCATGGTCATCTAGTAAATATTGAAGCTGAGAAATATGTATATGTTGCTAAATCTTTTGATTTCGTATTTTTTGTTCATCCTTTTTTTTTTTTTCAAACATTTGATTTCGTCACCCTTCTACAAGACTATTTAAACAAGCTCCTCTCCACCAATTCTCTATTCTTTTTTCATCCAAGCAACCATCTACCGTCAAATCTCAACCTTATCCCAGACTACCATCCTCTTCTGAAAAGATCCCTTCATCACGTTAAGTGCCATTCTCTCTTCCCGAGTATTGTCTTGATTCATCCTCCAAGATGTTGGTCACTACAATTCTCGTTACTATTCTTTCCGCGGCTTCTGGTGTCCTTGCTGCCCCAGTCAATCCTTCCCTCGACGAGGCCACTTCCCCAGCCAATCTCGAGAAGCGTGGTCCCCAATGGGACATGAACGCTGAGTGGAGGGTTGCTTGCCCAAGTACTCGAATCCACAAGTGGAAGGGTAACCTCGTCAATTGGAGATGGTGTCAAGAGCATTGCGGTTGCCGCACCAAGTTTGTCAAAGTCTGGGGCGAGTGTCGTACCGACAAATTCTTGGAGTGCTACCAGTAAGCATTTTATCATCCAGACCTCTCAAAATGTATATATCACCACTAACACGAGCCAGCAATTATTGTGAATGCTATCGTCAGATTGGTCACATCAACCCGTGATTTCCTGAAGGTGAAGCCTAAAGATCGTTGCTCCCAATCATCTTTCTTTATCTTGAAACACGACTACACTTCTCTCTACGCCTGTTGGTTACAATGAGCCAGTCAGTGTTTCTCTCCACCCAATTGCTCTCATCAGCTCGTTGCTAACTAGAATTATCGAAATAGGGATCATCAAAAAGTTTCGACTACCTGGCCTCACACGTTCCCTCTGACCTTTTCTTCTGTTTCCCCGCACTTTTTCCTACCAGTATCAGCCCACACATTTTAATTCTACCTCTCTTTGTCAATGCCTACTTCCTAGTTAGCTGCTTACCACTTAGCTAGCTTTGCATTGCTCTAGATTTAAGGATTTAGACCCAATTCAAAAAAGGCAGTGACTTCCTCCTACCTTAATGCACTGAATAATCAGCTCCAAATTGACAGTTCTTGGTAATAAGTGCTATTACTAACAAAGTACTAGCTTTCCCCTACGCACAAAGGTATCCACTGATAGCATTCCCATCCCTATTTTACTCTTTGAAGCTTGCTTTGCCTTTGTCAGCTCGCCCTAGATCCAACGAGACCACTCTAGATCTTAGTCTCGTAATATTCTCAACTACAGAATTCCGATTTCGTGTTGAGCTATAGCCAGATCCACGTTTTGTAACACTCCACATCCAGCCCCAACGGTCCTTCGTGCAACAGCACCGACAGATGTAGACAGTTACACAGCCTTCAGCTTCCCCAAAAAGCTACATACGTGCAAATCCTCCCCCTTTCCAGCTTCACCAGCTGCCGTTAAGAGCCTGATCTGGAGAGCCCCGCCGGACGGCACCGTCAACCACATGATAACTCCGGTTACACGAAACCAACACACCAGACCGGGGTCCTGCTTCTGGAGTCATGCCCCTCTCCGTGAACCTCGAAAGTCTGGGCATGCGGCTGCGGGATTAACTACGTTAGCCATGTTAGATGGATGCATTGTCGATGGTCTCGGATATATAATTCTTGGACTTTTGATCAGCATGGATCCGAACGGCCAAATCAGCCAATGACGCTAGTGCACTACGCTGAGCTGTCCTGCAGTAAACGGATTTTTCGAGGCGACAGACGTCCAACATGGCGTGCATGTGGCATGGTGGGGCTCATTGGCGAGATCGGTTTGGTTCCAAATATGGGAGGGGTGCACTCGCAGCATCGCCACGACTCACAAAGTTGTTGGTGGTGTATTAGTGTGGTCAGCACCTAATAATCTGTTAAATCATTGGGGTATAAAATCCCTGTTAGCCCCTCATATTGACATTGTTAAAAAAGAGAGCCCATGCAATTCCCTCACTTTTCAGTATCTACTGTCGCTGTTAGCAGTGTTACGGTTTCCGTCTCGAAGATGTCAACCGCCACCAGTTCACCAACAAGCCCATTTGTGTTGATAGATCCACCAGTCACAGAAGAGGGGGCGTCGACAGTGCATGCTACTCTTCCTCAGGCTCCATGGAATTCCGCCATTCCGCCGAATCTCTCAAAGACTGCTCTGTTGCCTCTTCCAACCGACCTCCTCGTAAAACAACTTCAATACTTTATCGAAACTCACGATACAGACTTCTACGCACATAGATGGTTTAAGGCTCATACAAACCTTCTCAAAATCATCAAAATCCTTGAAGAAAATGCAGCTAATACGCAATTAATTAACTACTGCATCTCGAAGATCCACAATGTCAACACTCAAGAGGAGCTTATGGCATATTTTGACCGACGTCTCTTCTTCTCTCACATACGCCTCAAGCAATATGATACCGCTTGGGATATGCTGTCGAAACTGAAATTCGACGGTGAAAAACACCCACAGCTCTGCTATGAGACCTGTAAGGAGCTACTATCCGCAGCTGGGTTTCTCGAACGAGCTTCAAAGATACGGGTTCAGCCATGGCACCCAGATATGGCGACAAGAGACTGGCTGCTGTACCAAGCAGAGACATGCTGCCGAAGAGCCATCGATGCTGCTATAGTAGGCGAAGTGGCGTTAATCCATCGACCGGGGAAATATGAAACATATGCTATGATGGCCGTGATTAAAGGAGAACAGGGGAATCACGAGGACGCCGCATTCTGGAAGAGTTTGATATTGGCCGACGGTATGAATGTGGAACGCGAAGTGATATTCTTCCCTGTTCTCACAAGCTGGATGGGAGAGTTCAAAGAAGTGGTCGAAATCATCGTGAAGAATTATCCAAAGCCAGATGGAGAAGTCGCAAATGGGGAAGCCGGATCGAAACAGAAACCGATCAAGAGGCTAGAAAATCTTCCAGAGGAAACAACCGAAGAGTTAGACGAGGAATCCAAAGAATCGGCCATGGACACAGAAGTCACAGATGCAAAGACCACAGATTCAAAGACCACAGATGCAAATGCCACAGATGCAAATGCCACAAATACGAAAGAAACGACGAAATCGGATGCTAATGATGGAGGAGTTAAGGTCATAAGGGCGTAACTGGAGGTTTTTCTTTTTTGGTGGATTTTTCTCTTTCCGTTTGTTTGCCACGTGGTGTATGCGCTCATTGCCTGATTTATCTTTATATGCTACGATTTTTAATTATCAATTATGAATATTACTTTAAATACTCCGGCGGGCTCGACTTATTGGTCTTGGAGCTCCCACTAGGCCTTTATGTACTCGAAGCGACTACGACAGTATGATTTGGGTATGTTCGAATGAGCGGTTAAGAAACCATAGAGCAAGCGATAGGTTCTGCCATTTCAATGGAGGAATTTATTCTTGGATCCTTATGAAAGTTCACCAGTGAGCGATCCTGCCGCCGCGATGAGCGAGAGTGCCCCGCATAACACCCAAAATAAGTAATCCGACCACAGTTTACCCTTGCTCGATATCCGTTCCGTTAGGTTTCACCAAGCAAATGAACCGCACAATTAGACATTCATCATTCGAATAGCGGTCTGATGTCCAGTCATATAATAATTTACCCCAATACGCACAATTGATCAATATCGTCAAAATTCATTTTTGAAATACTAAGGAACCCAAATGCTGTGGGAAAACGTTAGATTAATGCGTTCCCGTCCAGAGTCTTCATCCTGTCCTATTTCGGAAGAATACACCATCGAAGATGACTACGTATCTAAATACACCAATCATGAAAGTGGTGTCACGCACTATATCTACTCCTTCGACGAGGGGCAAAGCCTCGTCCCAAGTTCTCCATCTGCTAAAAACAGAAACGAAGACGACGAAGACGACGAAGAACACCAAACAAACCAAAGATATGATCTCCAAGATACCACCAAACCCGGTTCAATCGAAAAGTTACCATTGGGCGCCGTTACAAAAGCTGGAAACGGAGAACATATGGTCAAGCAGTGTGGGTGTCCTTGTGATTGTGCAAAGGATCCGAATAAAATCGATGGGAATACTCTTCTTGAGAATTTCTTATGTGTATTATTCGTGGCTTTCTGTTTTGTGGGTATTTTTACAATATTGACGTGGGTAAGATGGGCTCTCGCGGAATATGTTTTGAGAGCTACAGCTGCGACGTCCGCGGAGACTGCATGGAACAGCGAAGGCAGCTCTGGAGCCTATTTTGGTGTTTGCAGGGCGGACTTTGGACCCTGTTGCTTCGAGGCAGAAGGGCTTATGGATAACTTTCAACAAGTGGGCTTCACGCAAGGCGCTAAGATGGGGTTTATGAAGGCTGTGCAATGTTTGAAGCATCTCAGATCTTCGAAGTAATAGAACCGATACTTGAATATCACTAGATAGGCATCGAAAGAAGATGCACTGGCTAGGTTTTTATCCCATATAAATTCAAAATTTAGCTTTGGATCCCTATAAGATAACAGAGCCTATAGAATACTACTTGACCACTTATACCAGTTATGACGTCAATGAGCTCATATGGCCGTGAGATGTTTGGATCTGTTTCGTCTATAACCTTGCATGGCTCATCTATCTACTCCTTGAGTTTAGACTTGTGTATTTCAAATCGGATGAGCGGCTGAGATAGTGTCTGATAACAACGGTGATACAAAGAACGTTTCTTTAGCCTCGGTATCTTTGTTCGAGTTTCTTTTGCTGAGCTCCCGGAGGCGACGCTATATTATGGAATATATGATTTTATATATGGCTTAAGCGGGGGGTTGGGTGCTCAAAAGGTCCCCTCTGGCTTGAGACATCAATACATCGACTTGGTATACGAGGCTCGTCTCCGACGGAAACCCATCCTATCCCTAGGCTACCTATCTATATATATATAATATTATTGGGCGAAACAGATTTTGAGACGACTGTGTTGGCCGGGTAGAGCTAGAAGACTTTATGCAGACAAGATCCACAAGGGGTCGAAAAGAAGGTTGCGCGATAGTACGAAAGGTTAAAAAAATAATTTTGAGGCCGAAGGAGTGGGGAGCAAGTCTGATGACCCCGTGCTCTTTGACCCCGCCACATCAATGTGGGCTCCGAACAATAGATTAATATCCGGTTAAATTTATCAATAGACGCCCAGACTAGATCTAATCCTGATTTATCGCAGGTATCCAGACATCTACCCCAATAAACTTTGTCAGCTGGACCGGCCTAGATCAGCGCATTGATGTATAACTCGACTTGAAACGATGCCTGTTTGCTCAACCAAAACCCCCTCGTCGTTGAGGCGCAGTGCCGTTCGCCTATCGAACTGTCGAGGTCAATGCAACACAACCCGTGCGCGGTTCGGCGATATACGATTATAAATATAAATATATATAAAAAAGCTCAGGCATATTATTGGAATACCTCGGCATTCGTCTATGATCGATATATTAAGGCAAATTGAGCGAACCTCGGTTGCGTAGTATATAGTTGCGGGTTAATAATCTGTTGGAATCAGCTCATGTTTCGAAATAGGTTTTATCAAGGCGAAAAATCTTGATTTCGGCTCGAGTTGGCTGGTTTAATCAAATATAAATAAAATAATTCGCCAAAAAATCCTTTTAGATATGCCCAATGGTAAGAAAGCCTCCAGAGTTTAGACTTGGGCTGACACATGAATGGTGCAATATTAGCTTCATGCCGACACACCGACGAATGACGGCTCACGACTAGTTGCGGCTCACAACAAGTAGCAGAAGATTAAGTTCCCTGACTCGAGCGTTTCTCTATTGTCACTCAACCGCGAGGCAGAATCTTATCTTCCTGTTTCCCGCTAAGACCACACTTAAACGAAGTCATGCGCATACCGTTTTATGAGATTTGGTTTTTTTTTTTGGTTATATTTTCTACCTGCCTGATGTAGTCGACTACAAGACATCGTTCTGAGAATCGTTTCAAGGCCGCGCCGTCATGACTCTGGTACCTGAACTTCAAGACAAGCTTTCCAAGCTGCCTCGGCCGTATTTGGTTTTGGGATGCAGAGCTCTGCCTTTCCTAATTTGTTAGCGACAGGGATTTGAAATTTCCCAAAAAGGGAATTCTAACACATTGGGCGTTAGGACGTCTCCGCTATACCCCACTCCTTGAAACCTGGCGCAGCAAAATGCCGACCAGAAACCAGCAGGTTGAATCAAGCAACAATAGACTAGCTCTCTTGGCTCTCGTGCTGCCGAAATTTCCGAGTTGGCATTGTATCGATTCAGTATCTTGAAGCTTTTGAGACCAAGGGGCCTCGAAAACCAAGTTTGTTACCGAGAATAGTATGAAACTCCCCAGGGACCATTTCCAAGACCGTGCCTATCGAGTCATTCACCACGGAAACTTCGATACGTACTGCCAACAGCCGTAGTGCATCGTGCTACACGCACATCTCACAATCAGAACTAACATCCGTCGGTTCGGCGGGGGTGTCGCAGCTATTCCCCAGTCTGTGCTAGTGTGCGCCAGATTTGTTGGAGGAAAGGAAACAGTGAGGCGCTATCGTGATGTGAAATCTGGCATGCATAGTCTGAGCACCATTACTGCAGTTCTAGCCGCAGCGATATTGCGCTCAAGGTGTAGCTCAAGATGTAAATTTACGCTATCCTCAGTGTCTGTCTAAGCCCGTCCGACAATATAAAAGAATTCGATTCTCCCAGCTCCAAACTGATTTTTTTCCCCTCAGCAAGCAAGCCTTCAAAGCAAACCAGCCTCTTCTCTCTTCTCTTTCTTCAGTTGATTCTTTCTTTTCGCCCTGGTGGCTTTATTTCTTCCATTCTAATCGATCTTGAAGATCATTTGTGTTTCCTTTGCTGTGCAAACATCCTACTAGCAAAGTTCCTAATATCCAAATCGCTTTTTCGCATCTTCATAATTTCTTTCCAATCGGTTCAATTTTTTTCAATCTCAAAGCTTTAATAATTCAAAATGCATTCCAAGACCATCATCTCTCTTTTCGTCGCTGTCCTCGCAGCTCCCCAGGTTTGGGCTCACAGCTTGATCGAATCCGCTGTCGGTGATGCTGGCACTGCTCAGAGCAAGGGCCTCGGTGTCGATGACACCACTCCCCGCGACGGAACTCGACGCAATCCATTCCAGCAAGACTCTACGAGGTTCAGAGGTCAGCGTACAGTCGCCGATGCTCAAGGTTGTGGTGAGACCCTCCAAGGTGGTACCAACAGTATCAGCTCAATCGCCGCCCAGGCCGGTACTGTCGCACAAGTCAGTCCAGGCGGTACAGTTACCATGCAGCTTCGTCAGATCAACGCCGACGGAGCCGGCCCATACACCTGCATGGTTGATACTACCGGTACTGGTGCTTCTTTCACTGAGATGACTGTCACTCAGAACGTTGCTGGAACTAGAGGCAGGGATCGACAAGGCCAAAAGACTGTCCACACTTTGGTTGCTCAAATGCCGGCGGGCATGCAGTGTACCGGAAGCGTGGGCGGTATGGATAACGTTTGCATAGTCCGATGCCAGAACCCCGCTCGAGCTGGCCCATTCGGCGGTTGCGTTCCTGTTCAGATGGTGAACGCCAATCAGTCCACTGGTACTATCCCAGCTCCAGTTTCCTCTGTCATTCCAGCTCCTTCCGCAGTTTCTTCAGTTGGGGGTGCCAACGGCGGTAGCTCCAATGGCAATAATGGAAATAACAATGGAGGAAACGTCAACGGTAACAACGGGTCCAATGGAGACGACGAAGAAGAAAGCACTGATACTGGAAACACCGGAAAATTCGTCCGCAGGAGGAGATGGCAGGCCTAAGTTTACTTCTTCATTATGAAGAATTCTTAAGGACCCACCTATCATTCACTCAGTTCCATTCGTTTCCTATTGTTTCCGCAACTACGATATCCTTCTTGTTTTTGTTTCCTTGTACCGAATCCTTCATTGATTGGAAATTTTTATGAAATGTAATCTGCCTTTTGGGTTTTATTAGCAACGCTTGTTACGATGACTGTTCTGGCCTGTATGATTCATATTCATGTATGCATAGCAAGGAATTGGGGTTGAGTTATTTAGTTGAAGAAAATTGAAAGAGAGGCTGTTTAAGGCATAAGCTTATATTGTTCCAACTTCGAAATTGTAGACAGTGAATTCATGAAATCGACACTACAGTATTCACAGAGCACGACAGTCTCGTAACCAGAATTAGACCAACGAAACCTTGTTGCATTCTCTGAAGCTTTTGCGTTGTTAAGGCATCCAAGAAACACATATTAGGCTTCGGCTTCAAATTCCTTCTACGTAAGGCGGGGTCAAAGAATCTGAAGCCCAAATGAAACATGCAGAACAACAGCCATCAAGATGAGACATGCATACAAAACAGATCCGCCCAAAATAGGCCGAGCACGCTTCAGGTTTTTCTAGGCTGCATTTTTATTGAGGCATATCGCCAAATTCTTTTGATTCCCTGGAAGACTTGCGGTAAATAGCACCAAGTCTGTTAAAAGTCTTATAAAAAGATAGATCCAAAACTTCCTGCAAACTTCTACACTTCATACCCTTGCAATTTCAAACCTTTTTGCTGCTTAGAAATTCTGCTGGCTGGTGTCACGGAGGACTATTTTTTTGTACTTTCAGATATACCTCAGACAACACTTCAAAAATTGCAGAGAACCCGGGAGAACAATCGTGGTGCTCGAGATCTAGTGCCTGTGCACGGTACATAAGAAATCCACGAACGATAAGCTTTGCGCAGCTATCCAATTCTTGGGTCTCCCGGAGTTGAAAGGCACGCGGGAAACCCTCACAACACCGTACGAGTCGGGATCGGCTCGGCTGAGGATATGCTGGGCGATTATATCCTTCTCCAAAAGTTTTGAGCGGCTTTAGAATTGCAACTTTCAAGTCAGGCATGAGGAGACAATCGGCTGCGGCGTAAGTATTTCCGATGAAATGTCGGCGGAATGGAGTAGTTGGGAAGTTGATTCCGTCGCCGTGTATCCACAAGGCAATTGTCCCGAAAACGATGGCTTCGATATCGTCGAGCCATATTTCTCCAGTCTTTCCTTCGTCCAATTTGGTTTCAATCTTTGCTTTGAAATACTCAGAGCTCTCGGAGATGACGGCTCGATATAACTTTTCTGGTACACATGACCGGCATACACGTTAAAATCGAGGAAGCCTAGTTTGTGGTGCATGATTTCTAGTAAGTGGTAAGTCGTTAATTTGAGAGCGTCCAGAGTTAGAAGCTGTTCCGAGAACTACTTACTTCCGAAGGTGTTTTCTTAGATAATATTCCCATTTTATTTCAAGTCGTGGTGCTTTACGAGTTATTACCCGGGTGCAGCTCTCCATAGAATCCATGTTGATGGATACTGCTACTAACTAGCTACCGCCATCGCGACACCGAAAATCGTAACAGCAGCTTCAATCAGATAAGGCGGGCGCTCGAGGTTGATGGTAAGATCATCAGTTTAGTTAAGTATACTAGTAGGCATTTCAAATTTTGGTGAAAGGTGCCCAGGTTGTCCTAAGTCTGTATTTATGGTTTCCACGCAATCGAGCGCACCCAAGGAACGCTTCAACGGCGACGTACGATCATATCTCAGATTCATACAGAGTACCAGTTCGTAACATTGAAACCCGTTCAGGTCAAGAAACTTTCAAGAAAAATTACGCCATGCTTACTACATGTTCTGGGATATCGAATTAAGATTAGTTGTAACGGAGATTCAACTAAATATATGGGCGATCTCAAATCTTAGAGAATACTAGCTGGTAGTTAGGCGTGAAGCCTTGTCAGCAGTTGTATCACGTGACACAATCTGCGCCCATACAATGACGATGACTAGTTCAGCCAGCTATGCAGCGCTCCGCGTCTCCGCTCTACCAAATTTAACGAATCCTAGGATCGATTCAACTTGGCGATGTGCAGTAGCGTTTAGAGCCAACATCATACTCTCACCGAATACTTGACTTCCAGAAGACTGCATCTCCTTTAAAGAGGTTTCATCACTGGATGTCAGATTTCGTATCCATCAATACGAGAGAAACCCCGCAGATAGACGCCATAGCATATTCTTGCCCAAACCGCAACAATGAACGACTCCAGTCCTAAAGACCCTGTTTCTCCCGGCAAAAGTCAGACGAATAATAGCAAAACTGGAGAATCTTCTGATGATATGGGGTTTCTATGGTATTATTATCTGCTTCTGCGTCATTTCTACCTTTATATATATACAATACAAATGCCTAATAATCTTGAATTTGGTAAAAGGCATCTCTGCGATCCCGAGTTTTCCGATATCACTGTCCTCGTTGGGGAAAAAGAAAAAGAGTACAAACTCCACAGAGTTATTCTTTCCCAGAGGTCTGATTTTTTCAAGGTCGGTTGTAAGGAGGGAAGATTCATCGAAGGCAATCAAAGGTTGATCAGGCTTCCAGATATTGAACCAGATACCTTTGACATCGTGGTTAAATGGATTTATCATGGCGGCTACTCTCTCCCAGACGTAGTAGTCACAGAGGTATTTAGCGCTGTTCACCGGGCTGCAGATTTTCTAGGTATCCGCTCTCTGAAAATGGAGATGCTGAAGCAGATCATCTCCAGGTTGTCGGAGGATGCAAAGAGAGATTCTATGGATAGAACCATTGGAGAGCCGATCACGCTGTTCCACAGTATTGCCGAGAACTCGTCTGTATCCGATTGGCTAGACCTTAGAAAACTATCCGACAAAATAATTCCGTGGTACTCTGGCGACCATAGTCTCTTCAACTGGGCGCAACAGGACCTCGGCTCTGCGGTGCTTGTTGATAGTTACGCAGAACTTCTATCCGTCAACTTCTGCGAAGGATGTCTTCCGTCGTTGTGGAATAATAACAGAGGTCGGTGCCGTAAGTGCACTTGCCAGCTAGAAGGAGTTCGCAGAAGAGAAAATGTCGGCCCTCCCGTAGCGAAGGCTGAGGTTGTCTCGTGGGCTAAGGAGGAGGACTCTGAGGGGGCTAGTAAATAAGTTGTCTTTTGAGAGGAATCTTATATGCCGCTCTAGTTCATTGACTGTACATGTATTATCATCTCAGACTTCCGGCTCATATTCTGACATTTACATGGAGCTCTAACTATCCCTAAGCTAAGAAATTTTAATAAGGCAGAATATTAAAACATCTAGCGAGGGCTTCTCGAACATTTTCAACGGACAATACGGTCTCAAGAAAGGCAATTTATTTACCAAATATAGCGAATTTGAACTCTATTTCTTTGGTATTACAGTAATAAAATAAATTAGATAGTAAATACAAATATTATAGTCTTGTGCCCAGACGCCAGGCGGCTACATGTGTCTGAAAACGGATAACCTTTCTTAGGGGTCTTTACTCGAAGTTTAGTGACGTAATATAGTCGAAACTAGTCATCTCCGTAGGTCTTGCCGCGAGTGCTGATGTGGTCCCAAGCTGATTTTTCGAGCGTTTTTCGAGCGATATTTTAAATAGAAAAACGGCAGTTGCAGTTGCTTCTTCGAGATAGAGAAGGTTGTATAAAAATTATGTTAAGTCTCGTCGGGGAAAGGGGAGTTGAATAGTGATTGGGTTGAACCTACCTTTGAGGCAATATTGATTATTCAGGGGTTGCTAAATCCTCCTTAGAGAGATCAGCATAGTCAAGCTTTCCACATTTAGCGCATTTTTTCTGATTAGTAGGCTCATGCTTGGACCTGCAATCCAGACAAAGGGTACTTGTAAGAATATTTAGAGATGCCTCTAGAAGTAAGCCCAAAATTAAGCAGGATTTACGGCCACCGTTCGCAAAGTTCATGATACTCTGAGAGCTTATTTTATATTGCCTTAACAAGGTCGTCGCTAACGGCCTCAGACTGTCCCAATCAGTAGGCCTTGAGTTTCCACAGAGCATAAGCCACGTTGTGGACACGGCTGTACGTTCCCAGCGCAAGAGCTTCCAGCCGTCCTCAATAGCATTGATGATATCTTTCCTTAAACCCTTTATTTCTAGATAATCGGCGGCAATGTATGTATTCTTGAGATTTTGTTGATCGAGAGAGTCCTGGAGCTCATATCCGCCATCATACATCCACAGGGCGATAGCTTCAAAGGCCTTCGATGTGATCTCCGGAAGAAATATCTCCCGGGCTCTTCCTTCTGCGAAGCACTCTTTACAGCTGCTCTCAAAATATTTCGAGCTCTGGGTAATGACGGCACGGTGAAGTTCAAAACATTTCTTTTCTTTACCCGCGAATACGTTGATATCTGAGAACTTTGGGTCGTGGTAAAGCCTGTACAGATGAGTAGGTATAAATGGTAAATTATATTTCTTGAAAACCAGAATTGAAGGATAAGGAAGGATTTTGTCATGCCTCAGAAGTTTTGTTCGTTCGTCGTTCCTATCACATGATTCGCCTTCCCGCTTATTCGATGGAGACGATTTTTCTGGCACTGGACCCATTGTGTATTTCGAATCTATAGCGCTAGGTGAATGAAGATATGCTTAGTATATCTATGAGATCAAAGACTAAGCTCTAGCCTCGTGCAATTATTTGGCGCGTTTCTATCGGCAGCGCTTAATTCGGTGGAAGCTAGACAAGTCTAGGAAATAAGAGAATATGTGGACCGAGTCTTCAGCATAAGACTAGGAGAAAGGCGGGAAATATTGAAGTCAAGTAGAGGTTTTTGATACTCAAACGGCCAGTTTGTTTGAGAATATATATGGTTTTATTCTAGAATCTAGTGAACTACCTAGATAATTAGGGAAATATCTACTGATTACTCACTTAGCTAGGTACCTGTGGCGGTATCTACATCTCTCCTACTCCAATCGAGTTATCTACGTCTTTCTCCCCTCATTATCCATCCCGACTAACGTCACCTCTTTATCATTACCAATCTCATTGTTAAAATATCCTCCTACTCCAGATATCGTTCATCTGGAGTTTTCATCTTCACTGGATCTCCTATAATATTTCCCTGTTCTCTTGGGACCGTCTACTTGATGTTTGGTCGTTTCATTGATTGCGCCCCATTTCCGCAGCTTTGATACAAATCCCACCTTCACCTAGGCATAGCATTTCATCATCGTTTCCATACACCTAGGATCACTTTTTTCTTTATATCAAATCCGTATCATCATAGAACTATTTCATCCATCTGCCAACGCAATCTTAGAACATCGCTTTCCTATCCTGTTACCCGCACCCGTTTTTTCTCTGTTCATCTCCTCCGCTCCCAGAGTAGTTCCATATCCTCTGTTTTTTTTTGCTAGATCTCTCATCTACCATCCACCAAGAGTTCGACTGACCCGGTCAAAAATGCCAACTACACGACGTCAAGCATCAGAGGACAGCGACGAAAAGGTGACACCATCACCGCCAGCCCGTCCGTTAACACCAGGCTCTCAGAAGCCAGCCTACAAGGCGGCAAAAACCCCAGTGACTTCAAAGGTCCAGCTGATAGATATCTCAACCCCAGCAAGCAAACTTCGCGGCCTTCAATTAGCCTCTTCGCATAAGGGGAATAACAAGAGAGCACGCCAGGCTCTTGAGCCGGTATCTCCTACACAGGAAGCTGTGGATAGACGCAAGAAGCCTCGGTTGGAGCTGGGAGCTCTGACAGCGAAGCAACAGTCAGCTACAGATATGTCAACTGTGACGGTTGAGATTGAACAGGAACGAAAAGTTACAACTGAGGAGATCCCCCCTGAGGCTTCCGCACCTGAGGCTCCCACACCGAACGAGCTAGAGCAATATCAGGAAGCTACTGAAGAAAAGGCTACGGAAAATGTTGAAATCACGGAAAATGCTGAAACCATGGAAAATGCTGAAGCTATAAAAAATGCTGAAGCTACGGTTCTAGTTATCGAGCCTGTTCCGCCAGCACCAAGAAGAAGAGGCAGGCCACCCAAAAAAATAGCTGCTCCACTAGTTGATAGCGAACTGACGACAAGGACTGTGGAAATACCAACAAGTGTTACAAAAAAGGAAACTACAAGCTCGACAGGAGCCTTACAAGAGCTCGCCGACAAGCTCGAGGCTAGCGATACTAATACCGACCCTACCGAAGCAAGTAAAGCTCTAGCAGACCTCGTCGACACTATTACAATTGGCCAGCTCGCCAGATCTATGGCGGCTCTCAGAGCTTCAAAGCAGACTCGTCAGAAGATATTCAGTTGTCTATTTATAGCTCTACTGGACCAGGAAACGCCTGAACTAAAAGAGGCTGCAGCATAACTTGGAGAGGCGAACTATTTAGAAGCATTTCGGGGTAATCGAATCGGACGTGGTGTCGTTAAAAAGCTGCACGGGTCAGGCTCGCATGTTTTTCATTCATCGGTGATTCCACTTCATATTTGACTGCAATTTTGTTCTGAGGTATCATTTGGGAGTGCTCGGCGTGATTCGTATCTTTTCTGATTTTTTCGTATTAATCTATCCAAGGCGGCGTATTTACAAGGGTTTTCAGGGCAATATCCCCCAAGGTCCCATAACAATATCTTACATCCATATTTTTTCTGCTAAAAAGCCATTATATTTGAGGCAGTCTCAAGTCTGCACAATCTCGATCTGGAAATGCCCATTTCCATGGGCATAATTCCTCCCACCAGCGCCACCGTTACTCGCGCACTGAGTCATACTAGCCCATCCTCCCTTCGCCACATCTCTTCTATCCGTAAAAAAAAAAAAACAACGGTTAGGTATCCGCTAGCCTCCAAATATAATGGGAACTGCGAACTTACGCGTGCGAAATCGCGGTACCGCTATTTACCGCTCTGCCCCTCCACTTGCACCCTCCATACTCGCATATCATCCTCCATCCGTTCCTATTAACTTCTAGCTTTTGGGTTCCTCGAGCGTTTATATGGAGAGAACAATAACGATTGCCGTTATATGTGCACCTACTGGAGCGGGCGCATGTGATTTCGCGTTTGTCAAGAAGTCTGTAGTCTTGCCCTAGAGATATTGGAGACTCGCTAATCGGGTCGAGGGATGCTGTTACGGTGGTGAGAAACGAAAGGCTTCTTAACAGGGATTTCGTTGATACCATTATGAAGGCTTGTTCTGAGCCATGAATATATAATATTTTCACAGTTGTGCGCAGAAAAAAAGGAAATTCGTCAAGATACCCAGTGATTCGAAAGGTCTAGATATTCTGAGATTCTATAATTAGATATTGCGATCGAGAATCTGCCTGGCTGAGTTGTTGTAATTTGAGAGATTCTCCGTTATATACACTCGATACATCTGGATGTTAAATTCCAAGGCAACTGGACTACAACAACGGGTAAGCTGCCAAATCGTCGTTGTTGCAAGATTCTCAGCTTCCGGCAGTTACTGTACGCCGCAAATCTGCGACATGTCATCGCCACAGATTATTCAGCGCCAAGCTTCAGTCTGACGGCTCAAAGAGTTCTCCAACGGGGGGCTTTTTTTTCCGGACAGGGCTTTTTTAGTTCAGGCATTTTATCTACTGTCGAGCCGTTCCTGTCGACGCGGTGCCCTTTGCAGGTGGTGAAGTTCTATTGTTATTCTATGTAACTTGGTTGTCTTAAACAAACATGTCGAATACGCCACCGAGCCGGAAGAATTGGTACTTTGACAGATCCAGGTTGCAGTCCCACATGCTATTTTGTTCATATCCTAGCCAATTAATCTTAGTCAAACGGAGGGGTTGCAATCTAATCCCTGCTAAACGAGCTGGGTAATCTATCGGCATCGTGGGAGAAGATTGATTACTCTGTCACAGTCTCGCTAAACAGAGATTAAACTTCTCTTGCCAAGGAATTTACAACGTTGGATATTCCTATGTTTCTTCCCAAAGGGCGATTAGTAGATTGACTTTGGTGGATAGGTATCATCGTGCATTTTCTCGATGGAGTTATAGTTAGAGTAGTCTGGCGAGCCGCTAGCATTATAGTTCCAGTTGCATTTGGAAGGTTGAAGGCGAGAACCATGGATTGACTCCTTTGAGAAACTATCGACACCAAACGCATATCGATAAACCATGGGATATCCAAATCTGTTTTCCATCGTTCATGCATCATCATGCGGGTTTAACGTTTTTATGCAAACGAACTTTGTCTCCGAATTTCTTTGGGGTATTACTTGAAGAAATCATAGTCTAGATTCAGTCATTGCTTGCAAACTGGATATCTGTTGAACAAGAAACCAATTCGGGTATCGGAACCGTTACAGATCTTACGTCGGTGGCTCCACCTGTACGCCCCATCCATTTCTATGGGGGCGAGAAAACGGCCAAGCCCTGCAGCTAAATTGCGCCCAGCCAGGCTAGTCCCGCTGGGACTCCACATGAAGCCGCTACGCAGCCAATCAAGGAACTCGGAGCATGATGCGAGCATCATCCATGTCTGCGGTTCGTGTCGCATCTTTCAAACTGGACTTGTGGAATTGGATAAAGGGCGAGGCTCTTTTTTCTCGAATCTTTTTAAAGGGGGACCTGTCAAAATATTTTAAAACCAACTTCTCTTCTCTTCCTTCTCTAAGAGTTTCCAATATCCATCGTCCACTCTCTTCTACATTCTTTGGTGTGTTCTTGTGCAATTTTGTATTTTGCATATACTCATTCGAATTCATTCATTCATAAAACTGGTTTTTATAATATCACGCCGCCACTCATTCCAAAACAACAGAATGCACGCCTTAACTTTAAGCTTCACTCTCCTCATCCCCGCCACGCTGGCGTCCTTCAACCTCCTCAGCCTTCCTGACGCCCCAGAACTCCCCGACCGCCCCGATGGCACGGCCGAAAACCCAGCGTGCATTGCCGCCTACAACGCTACTATCGACTGCGACCCTTTAGTCATCACAAATTCCTTCGCTGACCCCAACAGCCCCACGACCGAAGAGCTGGACAAAATCTGCACCCCGCAGTGTCTCACAAGTCTCAGAAGATGGGTTAGAGGTGGGGATGGCTGCGCAGGAGAAGATTATCTGAATTATTTTGGCTTGATGAGCGATGGGTTCTTTGATGGAAATATCACGACGACCACGACAGATGTGCAGCAGTATTACATCACAGCAGCCTATCATTCCAAGTGTCTTGTTGATTCGTAAGTCCTCCGAGAAAAGCCCTCCTAGTTACAAGAAAACATATTAACAATTTTTCTTTTCTTTTTACAGTTCGACGAAGAAATACTGTGTCCTCCAACCCAACAGCGCAGGGTTCACCCAACCCGCCATTTTGAACACCACAAACCCCGACAGCCTCTGCAAGGATAACTCCTGCGGCACGCAGTCCGCGTATTTGTTTGCGCCCATCAAGACAATCTATGAATATGATCCCAGCAACGTGACCGAGGGTCGAGAAGGCGGAGATCTACCGATGCTGACGCTGGAGGAAGCGTGTCCGGGGATCGATACCAGCAGCTATCCGCTCAGGGAAGAGGATGTTACGGCCGAGATGTTGAAGAGTGGGACCGATGGAGCCAATAATAGTAAACCCAACGTGGCGGCAGGTTTGAGCATCAGCGTTGTTAATATTGCTGCAGCTGCCGCTGTGGGCTTGATTGGGTACCTGGCTTTGTAGATTTTCTTTTCTCTGTTTTGTATCTCGGAAACGAGGCATCGGGTATACGTATAAAAAAAATACTGGAGGACGAATATGCTCTTCCGTAAAAGCTAGTTGCTTAATTAACCAGCTGGACATAATGTTAATAAAACATACTATCAACCACAATAATCCCTTGTTATTTCAACATCCCATGCGTGATGTCAAAACTACTGCATCATTTACTCACCATTTATATATAAACGTAGGTGATCATAAACGCCGCTCTGCCCTCGACGGCGTATCAACTTTATCATCCTCACCATTCCGGCAAGAAATCTCCAATTCTGCAAGCACGGCTGTCAAACTTTTCGTTCCGAACGAGTTCCCTATCTTAAATTTCCGACTTATAGAAGTGTGGCTAGCCGTTCGTATATTAGAAATCTGTGAACTGTGTTCTAGATCTTCGGACTGTTCCGGTATGCATGCTAGATCTGAATGGTATCGTGGCATTATGCGTTGATCTTCTTTTATATATGGTATGAGAAACGAATTATCGTATCGACTAGGAAATTGAGCAATCCAAGACTAGAAATTGATCGAGGCGGCTGTTGATTGCGACTTCATACCTTCGATACCGTGGTGATGGAATGAATTTATACTCTCGCGTAATAAGAGGATAAACTTTTTCTAGCAGATGTTCGCATCCATTTGAACGGTTTCGACTCTTCTTTCTTCAAAATTTAAAAAACCCAATCGATTCTGATTTTGCTAATCACTCGATCTAGTAATCAATAACCCATATATAGGACCCGTTCCGTCTTCAAACATAACCTCAGAACCCGCAAACCCATAATTTAGCATAAAGAGAACAAAGAAACTCCAGACTGATGTACTTACTAGCCCCCCTTCTTCCCCCTCAAACTGCTATAATCACCTGAAAATGTATTCCTATAATCCTCAACTCTGCTTCCCGTTCCAAACTTCGCAAGCGCAGACTGGACGAGACTCCCCGGAGCATCCCTGGACTTCTTTCTCCTCTGAAACGGGACCAGTTCCTTCTCTTTTCCTTTTCCCTTTCCCTTGTCATGATCTTCCTCCACCTTTCCCTTTACGTTTGTTCCTTTGTAACTACTAGGCGAGAGCTCAGTTCTACTTGCCCTCCTTGTGGAAATCAGCGTTTCAGGTTTCTTGGCTCCACCCGCGGGAGCGGTGGGTATCCTCGACATCGATGTCGACCTTGATCTGGATCTCTCTCTCGCAGCTATATTGATATTCGATCCAGTCGTGGCCATCGACGCCTTCCTAGCCCGACTTGATACGGGAGCGGCGGTATCTGATTTCTCACCTCCTTCTTTCGCCTTGTAAAACTGCCCACCGCCTTCACCGGTACCTCTACTGACCTTCTCGCCTTCAATCTTCCCAGGCTTCCTAACCCCCCTCTCCTTCCAAAACTCGTCTTCCTCACTGCTACTGCTGCTTTTGTGTTCATCGCCTTCCTTATCGATATCCACGCATCGTCTTTTCAGTGCCTCCTTTTTCCTTTTCATTTTCCCTTCTCTGGCTTCCTCTTCCTCCTTTTGGTGTCTACGAGCCCGTTGTTTCTCCTCCCAAGCCTCTGTTCTCTCTGCCAATTCCCTCATTCTCAAAATCTCGTAGTTCTCACCTAGAAATCTAATCCTTCGTCCAACAGCCTCTCTAATCGCCTCCGTGCCCAAATTCTCAACTCCTGGCCATCTCCCCCCCAAGCTTGTCGCTCCCGGGCCACTATGCCCTTCGATAGGTATCTTATGCCACCCTTTCTTCTTATCAAGCCCGATCCATATCCCGCCCCACGAATGCTTCAGCACCCACTTCCCCGCTAGTTCATTCAGTTCGTAGACTCTGAACCACTCTCTGATGCTTGGGTCAATCCTCACAACGAGGTATCCGGATACGTTCCTACATCCCATCGGTTTTCCGTTCCTGTATTTCCCGCAAAACGATCTTAGGAACTTTTCGAGTTCCGTGACTGTTCCGCGGGGCGGGGTGATCGAATCTTCTGGCGGATCTAGGTGGTGGTAATGGCCTGATGGCGGGTGAGGAGTCAATGCGTCGTACAGGTTGGGTGTGGTGCCGCCCGCGTGCCAGAGGTGTGAAAACCGCGGGTTTTGCATGGATCGGATGCGGCGGGCGGTAACATGGGCCGGGTTTGTGATGTCGAATTCTCCGCTGCTACTGGTAGGAGGTCGTAATTGGATGTAACGAGGATCTGGATGGGTGATTATATCTGTGATTATGGCCTGCGGGGAAGGTGAGCGGGTGGAGTCTACTCTTGGGGCTGTTCTTTGCGGTGGAGCTGCTGTGGTTGGTGTAGATGCATATGCAGGCTGACCACTCGACGGCCTCCCAGAAGCACTTCTCCTCCTCCTTCTCCTTCTCGCAGAAGCCCGCTCTCCCGCTTCCTCTTCTGCATGAGGGGCAGGAGCATCGCCAGCACCACTCAGTCCCATCTTTTTCACCTCTTCATCCTTCTTGTTCGCCTTCAAATACGCAGCCTGCAAGGCCAACTCCTCATCCGAATGCCGTCCCGACGTAACCGGCCTGAGAAAAGGTCTGCCCTCGCCCTTTAACAATCTATCCCTCATTTGTTCGTTTTCCATGTGAAGACGGCGGATGTCTTGGTCCATCGGATGGCCACGGAAGACTTCTGACGTCCATGGGTGCTCTCGCGGGCCTTGTCCCGCTCTCCATCCTTGTCCTTCAGACGCTGTCGGGCTGGATGTAGCTGCAGGTGTAACAGCAGACCCGGGATGGGTGGTAGAAGTAGATGATAAACCTTGTGATCCCGCTGTATTATCATCTGAACGAATCGACGGCGTCGACGGCTGTTCCATTGCAATAGACGCCAATAGCTGAGCTCCCGCTGTCGGCTGTGAATGCGACTGCGATTGTATCTCCCGTTGTAATTCCTTAGGTGGAAGAGGCGCACCGCTTCCAGCCCGGCTCCTTCTTCTCGTCTCAGACGTTTCTGACGGGTCATCAGCCTGCATTTATAATGATAAAAAGAGGCGAGTTTTGTTGGATATAATATCTTTTGGATGATAGGGAGTGTTTAACCTATGTTATATTTATATTATGAGGGTAAGTCACGATAAAAGCCGTGCGGTCCAGGTGATTGAGGGCCGGGAGGAGGTGGCATTATACCAGATTCAAGAAGGATAAAGTATTTCATTTTTGGTTTCAATACCAAGCAAGTATCTTTATGATATATTATACGATTGGCCAGACATGTGTGAGTCGTTCGATCGTTCCTGCGCAAACCTATCAGTTAAGATCTCAGCCAAAATTGAACGAATATGAAAGGCAGAAAAAAATAATAAAAAATAACCAAGGGGAAGGAGAACCAGTATCCACCTGATATAAACACCCACGATTCACCGGCGTTAAAAATATCATGAAGTAAGATGATAAAATATGCCAACTTCGGCCTTATATTCGACATTTTCAAACACACCGACATTTTAAAAACGCAAGATACACAAATATCTACTCGCTCTTGCCATCGACTTCATTAGCCCCCGAAGCGATGGTAAGGCCGTCTACGATCTCGCTGCCAAATTTATATATCCCGTAACACGGCAGCACGAGCCACGGCCCGTTCGTCATGATCCAGAACCAGAAAAGGGTGTTAAAGTCATTGTGGCCGATGTTTTTGTACCCTCCCAGGATCTCGATGAGCCCTGTTCAAGATTCAGAATAGTTAGTTGGTATTCTCGTAGAGATATGTATATGAAGATCAAAGGGGGTGGTTTACAGTAGATAACGGTCTTCCAGAATGTTGCGACGCAGGCGATGAGTCCCCATACCACCGCCTTGCCCGCCTCCCTGCCTTCCAACCTCCTAGTACCCAAGAATCCTGCCACCTCCCCGCTTTTCAAGGGATAAGTCCTCACCAGGTATATATAATAAAAATATGTTAATGTCTCGATCAGGTTCATCGTACTTTGTGCCGGGTTGAAGCCGTTTCCTTCGCGATAGTGCTGGAAGCCGTATACGAGATCGATCTCGCAGTACAATGCGTATGGTTTCCAGGGGAGGTGCCATTTCCCGCCGGGCATAGAATGCGGACGGAGCATAACGTAGGAGAAGTCCCAGAGGACGAGGGGCAGGGAGATGCTCATCCAGAGCATGAACAGCGGGTTCGGAGTATGCGACCACGTCTTCGCCATGGTGTTTTTTCTCGTACGGTTTAGGATAACTGTAATTGAGGCTTTAGGGGAGCTTGACTGTGAGGATTATATTAGCACTGGTCGAGATTTGCATATCGATATCGCCTGGCTTGTGTACCCAACTTACTGATATCAAGGGGGGCTAGATCTAGTGGGTCCGATCGCAGTATAGGTATGAAGTGCCCCTCGCGTATAAAGTTGCAGCCTTCCAGAAATAAAAGCCCTCCCATGGCGCCCTTTATATACCGCCATGACAGACCTTAACCATTGGCCACTGAATGCATAGCGCTGCACCCCGCAGCCCGGAAGCTCCATGCTAACCACTCCCCTGTTCTGGTGTGCCGTTTTAGAAAAGCCGCCAGGACATGGTGAGGGTGTTTGTCGCATGCCCTTTCTAACTGTTACAGTTTCTTCATCGCCACAGAATTCGGCTTTTCGGCGCCCAATCGACCAGGTTTTAACCGGGATATACCGTAGCTTTGGTTCCCCGCTTTACGGATGCCGTTCACGTCCTGTCCTTTCTGATATCAATGCGACAGTCAGCAGATTGCAGATATCCAGCGACGTCGGCTACTTTACCCTCTGCATTGTATATAATTGTTTCCTCTGCCATGGTCTTGCAGTAGCTGTTGTAAGTCCTTTTTCTACGAGATTTGTGAACGTTCCTGTCGGTTTAAGCCGAGAGCGTTAGCTTGCATGGGTAGTTCGTGATATGCGACCACTTCTGTCGGGTTACAGATCGTAGTTACCTCTTGAGCAAGCTTCCCACGACTGCCATAGTTTCTGGATAGTCTCAAGAGCGTGGCTTTCTCTGTAAAACCGCTCGCGGACCTCGCCCTGGCATATTTAACACTGTTGAGTATCGTCTAGAGCATTTTGTCGTCATCATTAGGCTAACAAGGCGCTTCACCTGCGTCGGTCTCTATAACAAGACAGCAGACACGTCTAAACCTGATTCGAGCGAGGATTAGCTTGTTTCCGTCACTAGGAAGGGGAATATGCGTAGTGAACATACTCTTTTGGGGTATACTGTTTTTATAAGATGAAAATGGTCAGAGAAGCTGATGGCGGGGGTGAGGGGAAAGTGAGTGACAACACATTTTGTACCACAAAGGGTCAGCAACAGTTTTGGCGGGGATCCACCCCTTGCACCATGAATTTATAACAAGGCTTGAATATAACCATATAGCCACAGCTTCATATGGCTTATTGTTGATGCCTAGAGTAGATGCTACAGTATACGAATGGGAGAACTATTGAGAATTAAGAATTTATTGAATAGCCTCGTATGAAAGACCCATATAACATGTCGGTCTATCATACAAGACAGAAATATGTTTAGAGAAAAAAACCCAGGCAGAACTACTGTTTCAATTCATTGCGACCAGAACTTGGCTCTAGGCATTGGTGTTCCAAAAGGAAACCAGCGATTTTGTTCAAACCACTAGAAACCATCTGTAGTACCTGTCTAGGGAAACCAAAGAACGGAAGCAAGTGAAAATGAAAAGGTAGTAAAACAGACCTGAGTAAAAGGAAAGCAAATGACGGTACAATGAAAAGTACTGCCCAGAATAGAATACATGAGCTGATAATAGTTTATAAGAAAGGAGAAAGAGGTCAGTCAGACTAAAGCCAAAAGCTAAACACTGATGAAGTGCTTAGTTAGTGATGATGGCGGCTGGCATCCCGGGGATCTCCTTCGTCCTGTCGGCGACCTTTACATTGTTGCGATAGGCTAATTGGCTACCAACATTGCCCTTTGGGAAAAACTCGCACCAGAGTTGGTATCGAAGTCTAAAGAAAAAGGATAAGTAACGGCTGAGTAGATATTGAAGGAATGGAAAGGGAATACTTACTCGGGACAGCCATCGACAAAGGCGCAACCAACCTGTTTGGTACCTGCCCAAACCATCTGAACGAAATGCTTGGTACCTAAGAAGGGGATATGAGAAAGGATGAAACTAGTGTGGAACCAAAGGGAAAACTTACCCGGATTGACGATATCTGGATTCTTGAAGTCATAGTTGTCGACCTCACGGTAAAGGCTGCAGGAAGGGGAAAAAATGAGAAACGAAAGCGATGAAGGATAAAGAAAAGGATACTTACAACCAAACAAACCACTCAGGATTGTTAACAGTAGAGGAGCCGGCCAGAGTTTCTCCGTATGGACCGCGGGAAGGTCTGAATTTGCAGGGATAGGCCACATTCATCGCATATTGCGCTAGTGTGTTATTCCATACGAGAGGGGAAACCTGGTGGGCCACACGGTACTTATTTATAAGGGAGATTACCGTGTTCAAGTTACCAATTGAGTCGGCAGAGACATGTTGAGGGGAACGCTTGTCCAATTCCAAGAGAGAACCGTTTTCAAGGGAGCCTTTGAAAACTTCAATGGACATGCCAGACGAGATGAACCCAAAGAGGGTAGCCAGAACGAAAAGAGGAGTAGTGAACAGCATTGCGAAGAATCAAGATGATAGTTTGCTTTGCAAGATGGGGTAATTGATTATTTGCGGGAACAGGTTTACCTGGATGGTGGGATGTATTTTTCTCGTAGTTGAGGTGGAAAAGGCCGGAGAGAGTGCCGGGACGGGCTCCTTTTATATAGACGTGTCGATGCCCGAGGGAATCAACGGGGGGGTCATCTGTGTCACTCCCCGATTGGGATACACGACGTAGTAGGGCAAGATGCCCTCTCTCCGATCCTTCCTCGGCATCGGGGGGGTATATAAAGATCGATACTTCCCCCTTTAATGAAATTACATCACCCACAGTCCTAAAGGACCCTCTTTGTCAGAGGTATAAAAATATCACCCAGACTTACGGGCCAATTAAGGATTCATCTCTCCTCCATCTCCTATGATTTGCTCCTGACGAGAAATCAGTATCAAGATGCATCTCAATCTCGAAAGACATGTTTCTATCTATATTATTATCAATGAGGTAGTCCGCAATATCAACTCATCTTCCGCCTTGATTAATCTTATTACTCATGAATATCACGAAATATGAATTATGTCACGATGGCATGGACGGTGCTTCGTGTACTAACGCAAACTAAGCTTCTATAATCATCACACCATCGCAATATTTCTTACGCAGACGACATATACATAGTATAAATCAAGTCGTCATAACCAATAAACTCATGATCTCCAGATGAAAGCCTGGCCAACATTTAAATATTTATCTCAAAAGCTAAGCTCATCGAGCCATACAACAGAAAATGATATAACGATAATAGTTATACGACGGTAATTCCGTCCCTCCAAGAATGCAGTAAGGCGTTGAGTCTTGTGAGTTTTGACAACTTTGTCTTTGCATCGTTGTCGAACTCGCGGGATTCTGCTCCTCTGCATAGATGAAGAGCCGCTCAATTTATAGCTGATTTTTTATGATAACTTATGTTGATACAATCAGAGCTACTATACAAGGAAGAGGGTTTTATTGGTGCAGTATTAATACGGTATTACGGCGATAATGCGTATCAAAACGGCATTCACCGCAAAAAATGCCTATTAGAGCATTATTAATATGCAAAAGATACTATAAGTGGGTTGGAGCGGTATTGAAAAATAACATCCTTCTGTTACAGTACTTTCATTTCAAAAACAAGTTATGGCATCAGAAATATAAGTCCGAGAGGCATACGGAAAGACCAAAAACGAGCAACGGCTATGAGCCAGCTCGGATCATTCTCATTCAAATGCACCATGGATTCAAATGATATTGTATTAAACAGCTAATGGTGATGATATTTAACTAAAGACTTGAATTTATGAGACGTACATCGCCTATATGATACTAGATGCCTGCCGCTACTACTAGGGCACAAACTCAACTACCGCCAGATTCGGTTGCTATATGTGGCGCTAGGTAGAATACTACAAAGAGCTTGATCCCGATTCGGACTACGATCATGGAAGCCTGCTTGCCAATGAAAGCCCCTGCGGCTACGACTTTGATGACAACGGCGATTAAGTAATGACAGGGATACCTTGGATACAATTCTCGAAACGTTTATGATAACTTACACGAGGGTCCTCTTAATATAACCGACGACTCGTGCTCGACCCCAGATATAGGAAAGAAAATCGAAATGACCCGGATGGTACAGAATCTTCAAAGGAGACAGATAGAAACCCCGCAACTGTTCCTTGAATTATGTTCATAACAGTACATATTTTGGCTGAGACCATATATCTTGATGGTCTGGAACATGGGCCACCAAATATCCCATGGTGTATTATATAGATATATCTAGATATCACGGTGCCATGAAGCATTACACGCGCTAATGTTATCCAAATTTTTTTGATATCCAGCTCTCTATTTATATATGGCTCAGAGATATGCAGAAACAGTAATGACGCCCGCCATGGCGATCTCTAAGGGGATAATAATAAAAGACTTCCCATTGCTATGGGATAGTCGCATCATATTGGTTCCTCCTCAATCATGAAGAGCCAGAAGATATCATACTGCCTCAGCGAATAAAGATTTCATGACCCAATATGTTATTTCAAATATATCATACAAATAAATTCGACGAAAGAGATAAGTGGATGATACACAGGATAAACACATCATTGATCATGATTCGGAGACAGCTGGCTGCAGCGCATGTGTAACAAATTACCTAGTTATCTCACGCATGCATTGTGATGTCATTATAAATATACACGAGGGGTAAGGCAGCTGTATGTATGCTATCACCTGGGCAAATAAAGCGCGGGGAAGATCGAATTATACAGCGACGAAACCCGGGAACGTCGCACCAACGAAATGTACTCTCGTTCTATGAACACCACAAGAGAGCTCGAGGGGATAATCAACATTAACATGAATATAACCATTTAAGCCTACATATCGTTACTAGAGATCTCAATGCAAGGATATATTATACTTAGTATAAGGAAACGATGAACTTTATGCACCAATTAGTACTAGGCTTGGGTTACTCTCGGACCCAAAGCCGAACCTTCGAGATGACGAAACCCTAGTCAACAATAGCGTTACAACCTTACGCAATATTACAAATGTATAATGATGAATAAGAATCAGATTACAAAAACAGGTATGTGAGTGTATATATACTTCACTCTATGTATATATATTATATTGCTTACCCAAATTTTCTGTCCAGATCTCATGATCGATTTTGAGTACGTTGAGTCTACCGGGACTTGAACATAGTCAGACAAAAAATATGTCTGAGAACGTTTCACAACACATCAGTACATGGCTTGCCGCCATCCATGATCTTTTTAGTAGATTTCCAAATGGTTACATTGTTGACCCAAGAATTCTAGATGGTTAGAAGGGAGAATTTGGTAATTGGTAACTTCCGAACTTCCGCACCTCCTCTTCCTCCTCACTCACCTTCCCCTATCTCTTATCGAGAGCGGGATGGACTAGTTCGGAGGGCTAGAGGGCAGCTTCGAGCAGCCACTGGGACACTCACCTTAGGTTGTCGAGTTTTAGTTAGTAGTAGGCTAGGACCGCCATGTTAGCCTGTACGAATGGTGATGATGAGGTGAGGCCAGAAGAGATCCTCTGCCTCCTGTATTCTTCTATCGATAGAGGACTAACTACAGGAGCAACGCGAGATCTGCATGATCCGCAACAGCAACACATGCATCGCTGACATACATGAAACGAACTAGATATTCTAGAGATAGAAAAATGAGACGAAGGAAGAGCCGAATCTTATATAACTACCAATCGATTAATCGGATATCGATATATATCTACAACAAAAGCGAACAATACCCTTCCGCTTTCATGACATCTATAGGAACTAGCCTTTCTCATTACAAAAGGCCGCTTTTATGAAACGCCTATATTATAGTGGGCAGTTTTTGACAATATGACATTGCATTTTTAGCATGCTTCATGAATTCACTCCAATTCCATTCTTCAGCATCTTGTGGAAGAGTGGTATCATATTTAGAAAATTGGACGTTTCCGCGTTATGACAGCATTGTCCTGAGAAAGAATATTTATCAATGTATTATAAGATGAAGGGTACTTAGCGAAATGTCACGGTGTATACACAGATGGCTTTCCTTGCAGAAAAACAAGAAGAAGAAACATTTACATGGAATAGGCATCTATAAATCGGCCCCAAAGCTAGCATCAGTGCATCCTTATGAATAAAATATAATAAGGGGCTAGATACTGTATCTAACCAGATGATATTTCGAGATATTGAGTATGAACGAAGACAACCCAATTATCATCAACTAACCACCGAATAATTCGACCTTGACGGGCATCAGCATATTCATGACTGAATCACAATTACATAAAACATTAGATTATCTAAGCTATAGCTTCCTCTCGTCTTTAAGCCAGGCCATGAGAAGCCATAAGGCTTAACGGAATGGAGATCACAGGCACCTGTTCACGATATGGGAAGAGATATACTAGGGTCAGTAGACGATCCCATGTCCGAGATCCCGACTGTAGATGTCGACATTTGCCACGTTCAGATATAATCATATATGTATTTCACGCCATATATCAGGACGAATGCGAGCTAGCATGACTTTGGGCATAAGTTTCTTCATAGTCTCTGCTCCTCGCTGACTTTCGATGGCTACCGAAGGTCAAGAATCTATTCTATCCAATGTCAGTTCATAACTAGACGGATATTGAAATCCTCATTATAACACCACAGATTAATACGAGCATAAATTCAACTTGAAATTGAATTATAAGAACATAGTGGTACCGTCGCATCAAACCTCCTACAAAATGCGGCCATTGAAGTATTACGACGAGTTCCTACATTTTCAAGATCGTAGTCAAGGAGATCATGTTGACTAAATAGCTACCGCTATACCTATGTATCGATGCAGAAAAAGGGAGGTTGCCTATGGGGTGCTCGTCTTTGTGAAGATACATTGATAATCTTTTAATAAGATATCTCAAGGGCCCACCATGACTAGAATATCACACTATAATTATTTTATGCGTACAGAGAGGGGCAGTATTGGGCTAAAGATGAAAAACGAAATCGATTTATTGAAAGAGACTGAAGAGCATATGCGATCTTACTAGGCTATCCCAATAACCTGGTGACTACGATTGTTTTATGATCTTGGCTCTTATCAAAGAACTACACTCACTTTGGTGTCCAATTAGTAAATGCAGTCAGATTTAAATGCATGTAGAGCTGGTCACATTCATCAAAAGTGGTAACTCCCGGATCCAAATGCAACGATCTGGCATACGATACTCTATGGCACCATCAAACGTGCAATTATTTATCGCTGGAGGTCCGGGATTCGAGTCAAATAGTACATAAACTTGTGGGAATAGTCGCTCTTTATATATAATTTATCAGCAAGAAGAGGTGACGCATAATCACATAAGTTTCTTAGAGGAATTTGCGATCGAGCTTTTATTAGGTCTGGCTTTCATGGAATTTTTGCAGATAAACCCTATCTTCATTTTAGCCCAAAAGGTACGGGTGGTGTAGTTGATTGGCACAAAAACAGCAGTATCGACATACCTGGGATGAGAATTCAGAGACAACAACTTTATTAGTATCAGCCGCGATATCTTGCTTCAATTCAATGATTTGTATACTCAAGTCCGGATCCACTATGCGAAGTATAGAAACACTAAAATTTATCTTGCTTAATATTTGACACGGAGCGCTCCATAAAAGCTATATATCGTGCAAATTCCATCAATGCATATGTATTCCTGTCCAATTCAATGTCAACACTCGATTCGTTATATTGCTAAAAAGATGAAAATCTTCTCATGAAACTAATCGGAGAGCCCGTGGCAATATATATATGTAAGAGACGAGCCGACCTTAGTTATATACACCTAGCTTGAAGCTACCCCGAAACTGCCGACTGATGATGTCGAGAAAATCTTTTTAGCGAGAACCCTGGTTCCAAGTGTATGTTACTGCACTTTACTACATACGCATATTCTGCTTCACAACTAACAGAAGAATTAAACAATGCCTTTAGAGAGGGCATAAGACTCCATCAAAACGTACATACGTCGTTACATGTATGCAGTTTAAAGCTGAGGATACGCTTCGAAGTCTAGTACCCCAAGTTCATGATAAAACAGATTGATGATAAGCCAGATGAAAGATTTAAAATTTGGGCGACTAAGAGGACAAACGGTTTTCTGTTACGTGGATGGTGTGCTCAAGTAAGGTCGGAATATCTGAGCAAGTGATAAAATCAAAACTGAGATCCAGAGTATCAGCAGAACACAGAATCACGCACTGACGAAACATCTGTTAGAATCATGATGCTAGCTTCTTATCAGACCAACAGAAAGCACCGAATCTATATTGTTAAGTCCAGGCTCATATAGTAGCTTCTACTAGGGCTTCTTCAACTATTATTTTATGCTCAAAAAGTACAAGTTTTTATCAACAACCCGGCAAACATCAACCAGGACTATGTCCCAGTTATTTGAATGATTGTTTCAATCTTATTTATAGGTTCCTCGAGCTCAGATTCCGGTCTTGGGGATCGTGAAGATGAGTGGAGGCGCATCTCGAAAGTAAATTAAATGTTGAAAATGGCTGGTCCTTGCTATCAAATAGAATATGATGTATATGATGGGAGCATACGTATTTTAGAAAGTAGTATACGGAACGTGGCACTGAAGAATCGGAATATAGACCGCAAAAAGATGCTGCTACCGGTACGCATAACTATATCAATGCGAAAATCATCACCAACATGAGTTGCACATAGAGAACCTAGTCGGAGCGAATGGATAAACTGAAGACGAACTACCACAAATGTTTTATCAAGGAACTATATCGAAAGAAAAATAGAAAAATAAAAATAAACTAAAAAAATAAAAAAAAATAAAGCGTGAGATAAATAAATAGTCTCCGTTTTTGATATTTTTAAGTAAATGATATGTAGTTCTTGAGTAGCTAGATACTCAAAATGAGGATTTCGTCGACCATGACATGATCACTAGCTGGCGGTACCAGATATGAAAATATTAAGGCTAGGTCTTTATTCATATAAGGGCACTCAGATATAAAGGTTTTATTCCTGGCGTCGATATCAAGTAAATGGGAGGTATACTCACAACGCTGCCTGAGCTCCTAGATATCAAAATGCGACCGGAAGGAATGATAAATATAGCAAGATCAGACAGCGGCTGAAACTGGAATATGACAAAAGATGGTATTTTAGCCTTTGGGACGACTCAGGGTGGATTAGGCCTATCAACCCCCGAGTATGAAATCCCTCAAATTTATATATTATGGCTTCAAAAGTCATCGGTCGTTTTATTTCAATAGTACATCACCAATTTCATGCTTGAGCTATAGATCTGAAGTTCATGAATTGGTATATTCCTAAGGGGGTTTGAAATGACGCCAGGATCTATTGACCGAGTTAAATATAAATACCGGTGGGTATCAGAGCCTTCTGGTGTTTTATGGGCGTCGCCATTTCGCCATGGAATATAAATTCTCGGTACATTGGGAAAGCATATATCCTAGGGCCGCAGAAAACTCTTAATTTTGAACAAACTCCCCCCCTTTCATATTGAGGGATTTACTTCAAGGCGAAGCAGATTCGGTCTATATATCTATGACTTACTTTCTTCTTACCTTTGCGGTTGAATATCTAGGTACTTGAGTATGAATTCTATCCGACGGAGAGCCTGTGACAAATATATGTATATTATTATAGACAGAAACAAAGAAACTTCCATCTAGTACAGAAGAAATGAAAACCAAACTTCTTTAGTTTTTTGAAGCGTCAGCAATATATCATGAGCAATACGTAATGTCTGAAATGGAAGAACAACCATGAGAGAATATAAAAATAATATACAGGAGCTACATAATCAACAGTAGACTGATAAAAGCGATAATATCATGGAAGCATAGAGAAAAGCTTGAGAATGGCTCAAGTAGTGACTCAGAATCGGCAAACTCCAAAGAATCCCCAAATAAGGAAATGAGTGCCGGTCCCATAATCATCATATAACAATAACTACTTGAATACGAATATTATTAGATTCAGGGCATCTTGGAATAGTAAACTTGATAGCTTTAGCTTGACGACGTGAATACAGCCTCAAATATCCTAGGGGTACATTGCTAGGAATGTCTAATTGTACTATCCGGTGTTCGGTGTTGGGTTGCTCCATGCTGGATGCTTGAATAAAAAAAACAGTAAGAAGAAAAAGAACATGATGTTAGCAGTTGGCCAGCTTCTATCAAGATAAACGTAAAATCACATTTTGTACAATAAAAATCAAACAAATATGACAGGGATGCGATAAACCGTCGAGATTTTCTACCGTTCTTGGTAAGGCGATTGCGACTTCGCATCAACCGAGTGCTAGCTGATTAAGGCCTACGGGAGAGCTACGGGAGAGCCTACTGTTAAGTTCTGCGGAACGTTCGTTAGACGAATCACCTTCAAAATGCTCGAAATTCGAAGTTCGCTTTTGATCTAGGATGGCAACGCAGTCATTATGAGAACCGAGTACCAACCGAAGAAAATGCCGACCCCGCCAGACCTGAAAACTAATATATTCCTAAGGGGCATCTGCTCCATAGTTCTATATGACTAATAAATATACGAATTGCCTTAAGTAGAGCTTAAGAGGAAAGCTAGGAACCTTTCGGCCCCGCCCAGATGGAGCTTCTGAATTTAGCTGAACAATACGGCGTCGATGTTGGAGTTTGTTAATATGACGTATGAAAAAAAATTAAGGATCCATTAACCCTCAGGACACCATCAAACCCTCTGGCTTCCAAACCTAAGATAATTCAAACGATTCGACCCGAGATGACGTTCGACCTAGCTATTCCGTGCCGATGGCAAAGAGGCGAACTTCATAAAACTTTACCGCTAGCGCGATGCGGAGACCTACCCTCATTGAACATGAAAAATGGTTCAGTTGCTTCTATAAAGTATCAAAAAAACACATACCGTGCGTGTGGTTATGCAATATGTGTAAGCCGAAAGTATGTAGAGGTGTTGATATCATATGATATCTGTATAGATGTTCGAAATCGAGGTCATAATCGAGCGTGGAGATGCCTGCCGGCACTACATTGAATAAACACGGCGAGAAATTTCGATTATGACGACCAACTATATTGGACATAATTCATATTTGTACTTGATGGATAGATAACGATGAGCGTTATGGATAAGCTAACCGTTCGCCAGAGAGCGATTTCAGTTGTGAATTCCTTAATAAATTTCAATCGGCCATGAGATGCAATGAGAAACTTCTAGCAAATGCTCGCATGGCCTTATAGTAAGCTTAAACCCCTTTTCACAAAACTATCTCATCTCCATCCACAGATTGACTAGGGAAGCTTGTGCCAATTACTCAGGCATTTATTGTTGGAGGCAACCGGATATCTCCGCTTCATCGCAAGAACCAAAAAA